>NQII01000381.1:149488-207377 GCA_002778355.1 Clitarchus hookeri | reverse complement strand
CAATCTGCGCCAATTTGAGAAAGGGTTGCACGTCTGTCACGTTTAATGATTCTCGTCAGTCGTCGTTTGTCCCGTTCTTTCACTATCTTTTTCCGGCCGCAGCGATGTCGAAGATGTGATGTTTTACCGGATTCCCGATATTCACGGTACACTCGTGAAATGGTTGTACGCGAACATCCAAATGTTTCGCTACCTCGGAGATGCTATGTCCCATCTCTCGTACGCCGGCTATAACACCACGTTCAAACTCACTTAAATCTTTATAAGAGCTGCCATTGTAGCAGCAGTAACCGATCTAGCTGCCGA
This sequence comes from Clitarchus hookeri, assembly GCA_002778355.1. NCBI lineage: Eukaryota > Metazoa > Arthropoda > Insecta > Phasmatodea > Phasmatidae > Clitarchus > Clitarchus hookeri. Next base: position 207,071 of record NQII01000381.1, on the reverse strand, counting down.
CCGCATCGCGTTACTCTGATTGGTTCCATACCTGTATTATTTGCATACGCACGCCTATACCAGTTTTTTTTACTCTGCAGTGTACTTCTCTCCCCATCTCCACACTTATTTACATTTATCTAATGTTAATAAAAATTATATAATAAATAATTAAGATAATGCTATGCCCTGCGTTTGATTTTTAAGATTATTTAAATTCCTTAAATGTACGATAGTAGCATTGTTCTTTATTTACTTTAAATGATCATACTACTTTACTTAATTTCGCGGGAGGCTTCAGAAGACAGCTCTCAGCTGCCTATTAAGCAACGTAATATGTCTATAGGCTATTTGCAGTAAAGTGAGCACTTTTTGAAACCCTGTCATATGGAACAATAGTCAATAAATATATTTTATTGTAGCTTTAGACGTTAACTTTTGATTTCGGTGAAAGTGCTCAATTTACCGTGAACAGCTTATAGAAATGCGTGTAACATGTTATTACAATGCATTTCATTAAGCTACTTGATTCCTTTCAGGTGTCAAATTACGTGTTATGAAGGGGAAGAAGAGAGGAATAGTGACGAGATAATCACAACATTTCTTAACAAACTAAATACGAATAAGTTTCATCTTTAGTAGTTGATCCAAATGAAAGGAGGAGTCTGCAGGAAGGTGAAGCACAGATGCTACGTTAATATTGAGTTCTAAGAATATTTGGAAAATTTACATGATAAAGAAAAACTTCATGTTTACTTCCTAACTTGCCTGTTACTTTCTGGAAGGGGTCAAAATAATTTTATAGTTAAAAACTATCCTATAAATGTACCTCCAATATAAATATGTAATTGTTGGTTATCACAAACATTAATATCCAAAAAAAATTAACAAGAAAAAAATTAATATTTGAGTTGAAACACGCCTCCTCTTGAAGAACTATCCTGACCAATAAATATCGTATTGAATGGACCGTTATATTTTGAAGGGACATTTATTCCTGTATTTCGGAAGACTAAAACTTTATATCTAATTTATAAGCTAAGGACTATCAGTAGTGGTATGAGGGGGCCTTGAGAAAAAATGGACCTAGGACCGGAGCGTTGGAGCTGTTCGTGCTCTGTCATTCCGGTCCCCCACCGGCAATCTTCTCCGGCAATCTTCTCTATGTGACTTTGACATTTGACCTTTACCCCGGTGACCTTTGACCTTTAAAACCCAAACATTAAAAAAAAACCAAAAAAATCCCACAAAATTTAAAATTCCAAAAATCTCCCTAAAAATTAAAACAATATAAAAAATCCAAAAAAATATATTAAAAAAGACTAAAAAAAATTAACATTACTAAAAAAAATTATTCATAAATGAATTTCAAAAATTACCTAAATTTTTGGAGATCCACTCAACCCCCTCCACCCATACTCAATCCGCCATATTGCTTCCGACCGCCATATTGGTAGAGGCAGCCATCCGCTCTCTTTGTATACTTCATTTCATATCAGTTGGCCATATTCTGACAGTCAGTGAGTGGCAAATTGACGTATTCGAAACAAACAACGTGCCATTTACAAAATACTGTATCAGCTGATGCATGAACGGCCAAAAGTTAATGTTACGTTGGCTATTCTGAATGCACTGCCGACTCACATTAGACCAGCCGAAAATACGCGCGATAAGAAAGAGTTCCTAGGTTAACTAATACATTTTATTGTGCATGGTCATAAAACCGCGGTATTTAGTGTTTGAAACTAAACTTCGTGCTAAAGTAGAAATGTATAGGTGTTCAAAATTAAAGGCACGTTAAAACTATCCGTATCTAAGTGAAACGCAATTTCAAATCCTTTTTTCGCGTCTTAAACGCCCCTCTCCAACCCCGCTTTCATTACATGATTCATATTAATTCAAAAAGCATAAAGAAATATTTTATAATATTGTTGAATTATTTTTTCTAATAATTTAACGAAATACATATATCTCAAATTCGTGTAGTTCTGAGCCGGTAATAGAAGAACGGTCAACTTTAAAAAATACGCTATCTATTGATTTAAATAAGAAGCTCAGACTTCGCTCCGGACAGGATGTGCGTGCTGCCTATCGGATTTCTCCTGAAGCATTACCAGCCACAAAAAAAAAAGCGTTCTGCATGCGACATATATAAATTTACGAACAGATACCAATAGTTTTATTTTTCGTGAGCTCTGCATAATTTTTAAAGTGACATATATTTCGTGTACAGCATTTACGAAAGAACGACGCTACACATGCCCTCCAAAGTCCGTTTCGAGGCCTCTCTCACCCCCTTTCGCGCCACCCAAGTAGTTCACCAATTGCCACACGAAGCAGCACCTCCTGGACGCGCTGACTCATAGCATCAAAGCCTTCACTTGACGCACCAGTTGATGGCGAATGGATACATAAACGAAAAGTAAACATTGCGCGGCGATGGTCAACTGTCAAGAATGCGGCCTTTATATATGAGATGGACTATATGTACAGTCCACCATCTTGGTAAGTGCAGTTTGACAACTTGACTTGTAAAGTCCGCCATCTTGGTCGGTAAAGCCCGCCATTATGTTTCCGACTCGCCATCTTGGTATGTGCAGCCATCCGCCATCTTGGTAGATGCAGTTTACCATCTTGGTAAGTGTAGTCGACCATCTTGGCCGCTGCAGTCAGCCATCTTAGTAGGCGTCATAGTCACAATCCACTATGTTGGTTTTTTTGTTTGTCATTTGTTTATACATTGATGGGTTTGTCTCTCACCTTCGTTCAACTGCCATATTGAATTTCGTATGTTTTCATCACCTAGGTTGCACTAGTGTATTAATTTACCCACCAGGCGAGATGTCGATTTAGCCACCAGGCAGCTGCCATATTTGTTTATATATGCATATTGGATTCTATTTTCAACATCTAGGTGGCGCTATTTTCTCGATTTCGTCACCAAGCGAGCTACCGATTTAGTCACCAGGCAACAGCCATATTTGATTATGTTTTTTAAAGTATCAGTAGTACTGTCGGCCCCCTCCATGTTAGATTCTATTTTCAAAAAATAAGTGGCATTAATATCTTGATTTCACCGCCAAGCGAGATGCCAGTGCCATCCCTTTCTGACGATTTAGCCACAAAGTGAGATGTCGGTACTTATATTTATATAGTCATGCGAAAATCTGTAATTTTTCATTCATATTTAAAAAAAAAATATTTTTCCAATCAACAGTATACATACAAGCATAAATTATTAAATCATTTTTTTTATATTATGATATTTAACTAAGAATGACCGAAAACATTCTTCGTTTTAATGCTAATTAAATTACCATTGAAATTGAGTATTTATTCTGTCGCCCCTCACCCAACCACATTAGTCCGACCAATGATTCACCATCGCTTAATCCCTTTCACCACCGCTCTTGTTTTCAGCATTGTCCTCCAGAGAATGCTAGTGTGGGGGAAGTATTTCATGGGAACAATGTCGACCCTCGACACCGTTTCTTGTCTAATGCCAGAGGTGACAAATCGCTCTCGTCCCTCGTATTTTAGCATTTTGACTGGAAAGTTCAGATATTGAATTCCATCAGTTCGCAGGATATTATCAAACGTGCACGTAATACGCATGTATATTCCCGATAAATTAAAAATCTGCTCTAATTTGGAGTATCGGTTTGGGCCAGATAGTCTCTGGAGGAATATGTAACGTCAAAAAATACGGTACTAGAACTTAGTTTTTTATTTATATATTTACCAACGATCTAATTTGAAATGACGTTACTTCAGTACCTGTGCCGCAACTATAACACGTCGTTTGCATTCACCAAATGTGCTCGAAGATACGAAAAGTATGGATGTTCTAATAATGTAGATACAATAGCATATAAGTGTGGAAACTGTGACATGGCATTTGTTAGGCACGATAACTTGCAGAGGCATGCCAAAAAAACCTGCGTAGATGTTGGATCTTACCTGCCAAAATCCGTCGTGTACAGTCTCCTTCACCGCAGCATACGAGTATATAATTCCCCCAAAACCAAGGGTTCAGGATGAGTATCCACCATCGTGCCAGCGACCATCACGCCCAAGAATCGTGGCAGGGTTTGGGTTGGTTAATGAAAATGGTTTTGTGCAGGTCCAAACTGCATCCAAACTAAATCTCTATCCTTGTACAACGAGAGCGGGCATTCGAAGGATGTTTGCGCATTTACATTTTTAGCTCGAATGGGGCAAAACATCGCTGTTGGGTCTCCACATAAACACGCCAGAAATGAAATTTACGGTATGGCTCGAACGCAGCTTTGCAAAACCGACCACATTCAACGAAAGGAAGGTTTTCCAATCGAAAGGCAAGATATCAAAAATACTGTAAAGTGTCATACTGAAAATATACGTCAAGAGAAAGAAGCATACAAACAGCGTGTTTTGGAGTAAATATTAACGAAAAATCATACACCAAGTGCGCCTTCCCCTCTAAACAACATGCTTGCCCCCNTTTTTAAAATTAATGCTAGAATAAATTATGTGCCGTGTACGGATGCGTTATGCAGCTTTCTATAAAGTAACCACGGCTCGAAAAACCCAAAAAGAGAGTTAAAACAACTTCACTACACCTTACGGCAATAAATTATAAAACATTGTTTCAGTTGAATAACCTTTATAGAATGGAGCTCCTAAAACTTCCACGAACCTAATTATCTCTGTCACTAAATTCAGCATAGACTCTTGACAGGATTGATATTTCTTTAAAATACGCATCAGCATTTTCTGAATGCTAACATCGGTCCCCACCTGAGATAGCAACGTTTTATTGAACTGAGAAAATTCCTGGTTATTTACTATGGCATCACTAATGAAAACATTACGGGACACGGACCAAAACTGCGGCAAAAATGACCTTACTGTGGCATATTTTTAGCTGCTTAAACGATTAACTGCTACTAAAAACGCAACTGCACTGCTTAACCTACTGTCTTCCCAACCAGGCACTCGCTCGACAAGCCCTGAGAGGGCATTTTCCAATAACGCAGTTGGCTCACCAACCGTCGTCGCATTCGCACCACTTCAGCTCACACCATCTCGTTAAACCAAAACTCGCGCCACATTTTCTAAGTTGGTCAATTGTATCGGCTTCCTCAAAAATAACTCCGGCATCCTTAAGAAGCGTCTGCAATGGTGGTTTCGACGATCCCTGTAGCCAGCCGGCGTGAGCCATGATGCCGAAACAAACAAACCAATGCTTGACAATTGCACTTCAAGAAACCCACTGGAGCTCGTCACAGCGCCACACAGGGTATTGTCAGGTGGGATAAGAATTGACAGACAATGTGACCAACCTACACAGTATGTACGTAAACAGTAAATTTTCTCGTTTGCAAAGTCTTTTATGAGCTCATGAATTGCTGAGTGATGTATGTTGGCGCTTTTGATGATGGCTTTTAAAGAAAATAGTACTCAGAACTAAAAGTTATAATTTTAAGTTTTAGTTACACTTTCAACATTTGNGTGATGTATGTTGGCGCTTTTGATGATGGCTTTTAAAGAAAATAGTACTCAGAACTAAAAGTTATAATTTTAAGTTTTAGTTACACTTTCAACATTTGTGGTTTAAATTACCGTATGATTCGACAACTTTGGGCCAGCGACCCAACAATGGGCCACAGCTGCTTTCAGAACGAGAGAGCTATCTAGCTATCTAACGTTTAAATAACATATTGATGTTCAATTGACATGTTTACTTATTTGACAAAAAACATGAAAAACACATATTAAACATTCAGGGAACATGTAAAAAACAAAAATGTATACAGTTGTGACTCGTGAATAATTGTAGCGTGACAACATTGGGCCAGGGCACGCTTGACAAGTATTTTAATGGGACAAGAAGACGTGGCCCATAGTTGACTTGCTTGTGTATACAACAATGGGCCACACAAAAACAATTCCCCCTCCCTTCCCTTGCTACCTAGATTTGTTTTGGCCACAGGATTACATTTTTGAGATGTGTAGTTATGCTGGATAAAATTCCCAACTCGTTATATTAATAAAAAAGGGTGATTATGCTTGCTAATATCAAAAAGTGGCACAAAATTGTCTAGCTTTACGGTATGTTTTTAAAGGAAAAATGTGTTTTTTTAATGAATTGATTTTAAAATAACAACATGTTAGTAATTATGATGGAGTATTTTGACACTTTCGAACAGTGAAACGTTTCCAGCCATGTTTCCAGCCCTTTCCCGGTGAATGCCTTTGTGCGTGTACTTTTTTTCTCATCTTGTTTATAAGAATACCTTGTTGGTGATGTCGGAATATTTTATCGGTAGTTAATTTTTTTTATACGCGTTCTTTAAGCATAGTTGATTGTATGTGCCGTTTTAGTGCATTTTCTTGAGTGAACTGTAATATTATCGGGGCGTGTTTATCGCTTCGTAAAACGATTTCTTCAGCCATTTTTCTTAACCGCCGTCAGCAACAAAGCGACGCAAATATAATTAACGTTTCTCTAAGTTTGTTGGTTTCAGGAAACTTGGGGAAGTGATGATTTTACTAAATGATTCTGCAAATAATTTTTTTTATTTCAGTGACGAACAAACGCAATTTTAGTGAATTAATCGTGCAAGGATTTCCTTTTGAAAAACACGTGTTCAATAGGTTACGAATTACAAACAGTAGGTTAGCGTGTTTTGTAAATAATATATTTATAAACTGTTACTTCACTGTTTGAAATTCGTATGTCCTAAAAAAAATCCGCACTTTAAACTCTCTTGTAGTGTGTGAATAATAATATTTGTTTAGTTGGCCAATAACGTGAATCCAACGAGTGGAAGGTTAACTTCGGTAAACGTGTGCGTTTATTGCTGTATCTATACGAACAGCGACGTATGTATAGCGTTTTCTAACTCATAATAATTTTAATGTTATTTCCGTACGAGCAACATTTTTCACTGCCCCATCAAAACAATATGCAACTCAAATTGACACACACTCGTAAGAACATCAAAACAATGCTGCCTCAAGAAAGACGTTCAACTAAAGCCTCCCCACTGTAACCTTTTTACACTCAAAATAAAATAAACAGGCCCCAAACAAACTTGGCAATTACAAAAATAAAGCAGGCTGAAATGCCTACCTAGCTATAATATCCTACATTGTTTACTAGACGGAAGTTAGCTAAAGTCAGTCTTTCAGTGCCCATGGCAGGAAACTCGAGGAAAATGCAAGTGTGCACTGGACATATAACATTTGTTCACTAACGTAGTTTCCTTCACTGGCAAAGTAGCTGTGGCGTAAGGATGCATTGTGGCCGCGCTACTTTTATAAAACTGTCAAAATTAACCCCACTTACATGAAGTGGCCAATATCAGAGTAGCGCAGTTTAAAGTGACAGTAAAATGACCGCGGGCTAGCATACAGTCCTGGAAAACCCGAACTGCTGTCTGATGGTAGCCTTGCCTTTCTGTCTTTGGATAATTGGTTTTCTCGGGGGTTTCCCAACAGTGCCCACTTCTCCAAAGAGGTCACATCCTGCTAATTCTGCTTTTCGTTTTGCGCAAGTGGGATTTTTGAAGGGCAGATGAATTTTTGTTGGATTTGTCAATAGTGAAACTGTGGGACGACAGTGGAAGTATATGCAAGAGAGCGTCTCGTCTCATCAGATCGTGCCGGCTGGAAGTGGTTCTAACCTGTTTTATAACCATGCATCCAGCTTGAGTGCAGAGATTGTCCAAGGCCATATTAATGCAAGTGCCGTAAGATATGGGCGAGAAAAATAAGAATGAATACACTATTAAAACTATTCGTAAAAAGCGTGAGGGTTGATAAAAAAGGGGGGGGGGAGAAAGCTGAGACCTAGGTCTCGGGCAAGATGGAAGATAAAGGTGAGTTGGAGACAGTTTGCGAACAAATTTTTTCATAGGAAGACTTGTATTCGTGACAAGCCACTTATGCCATTGCGATGCTTGAAGTTACAAAGCTATTTCAATCTATTTTAGTGAGTCGATAATAATAATTGTGACATATGCTGATGGGTACCTGTCTCAGTCAGATTTCACCTGAACACGTGGTGTTATGGATGAAGTTACAGTTGACGAAATGTGCCACCAAGTAGGGCAAATCAAGCAGGAATCTGTGAGCTAGGTTCTAGTGTTAGTGCAAGTTCTCTGGATACGTAGTGAGGATTATTTCGTTAAAATCACTTTTGGCGACTTACTTCCAGAGAACAGTAGTTGTTCATGTTAGTTTCCACAACCTCAAACTTGATCACAGTTCCTTGAGCTGGAAACGCAGGTATGCAGTAGAGGTTAGGTCTAAGACTGTGTGTGGTGCTTCGCGAGGTAGCTCTGCGCTGTATTTTTCTCATGTATTTGGAACACGTAATATTAAGTCGTCAGTTATGCAGGTTGATTCGCCGCGCCGCCTGTGCAAACATCAACTGAGGTTAGTGCCAATGATATTGAAGAAAGGCTCGTAGTTTACAAAGACAGACGGCGCTGGCACTAAGACAGGAGCTATAGCGATAAGGGAAGTAAGGAAAAAATTTACTCTAGATAACTTAAAGACATTCAATTGTTTTTGAGGGAATAAAGACCACGTTCGTGCTAGATTTCCTGTGTGATTTTAGCCTGGTGGAGTGAATGCTGTTCATAATTCTTCTTTTCAGCAAATAAATGTTATAATGTACGTTCCTGTTGCCACTGAAACTGTAATTAATGTGATTGCATTAATTTATTATAGAATTTCGTGCTCGTTAGACATCAGAAATTTTTTCATGTGTTGAGGTGTAAATTGCATAAGGGCTTAGTAAAACTGGAAAAGAGAAGACAGTTCTCTCTTCATTTATTAGCGATATGGTATACTCTAAGTGTCGTGGGTATTTTTAAATTTAAATTAGGAAATTGGCGTGAAAACATTTTTTTTTATTTGATACCAGGTTTAAGTAACAAGTTTATTTTTGGGGTTGAATTTTTAGGGAAAACGCGTTCATTTTTATATGTGTCAAACAGACTCTTCTTCCAAGTCAACCTGTGGGATTACTCACTAGAACCATCAGGTATCGGTATATGAAATCTATGAAATCTAGAAAGTTGTCGGATACTTAAGAGCATAAAACTAAAGGCGTTATTAACAGAGTTTACAGATATAGAGACTTCTAGGCTTGGTCAGTTTACTCAAAGTCCTATAACGCGGAAGCTTGGTGACAGCAATCCTGTCCTGGTGTCTCCGCTAAAGAGCAAGGCTATTAGAGTAGTTAAAATAACAGGATAACACTGAAGAATTAAATAGCGTATATTCAAGTCCAGCCTTTCTGCTTGCTACAAATACCCCAGGACAATATCACCTACTGTGTAACTACCGAGTGGTGAAAAAGTATATTCGCGTGTCAGCATCCGCTCCCCACCAATGAAATAGTGTACAACTTAACAATGCCATACTTCAATTTATTTTTACTTCAGTGTGATTTGCAGCCGAATCAAGGGAGAAATGGGGGGTCGTTAATCGGTGAAGCCTTTATTTGTATAAATGTGTGCTTTTTGGGAAAGTACCAATATGAGTTTCTTTCCATTGATATTGATGACGTGGGCATTTGTATATTGTGCTCGCAGTACTGCAAGAAGCTGGTTTAAAAGTAAGCCCAGATAACTTATCCTGGGCAAAGAGTCGTGTGAAGTACTTGGGTTGTGATTACTGACGAATATCTATTAATGGATACTGAGAAAATTGAACCAGTTGCGCATTTGTCTACTCAAAAATTTAAAACGAGCTCTATAACTTTTTGGAATGGTAGAGTTTTATTCCAAGTATACCAGATTTTGCTGCAATTTAATAGCACCCAACACTTTGAAGCATAAATGTGTTTAGTCTACATAGTGCGAAAATCACGATAAAGTGTTTCGCAGACTTCAAGAAAAGATTTATTTATCACTAGTGTTAAGGTTATTTGACTTTGATGAACAATTTGTGTTGCAAGTTGATGCTAGGCCTCTATCTGTAGTAGCGATGCTTTGTAAGGAAGTTGATAACGCCATTCCACCTGTATTCGCTAGTATGTTGTTGATACCTCTTGAATGAAAGTACATTATGTGAAATAATGAAATTGGGATGGATAGACTCACCCACTACTCAGAAATTAATGAGTTTTCTTTTGCACACAGACAACCAAATGCTGAGTTATATTCCTGCTACCAGAAACCAGCTGGGAGAATACATCGATGGTAGATGTGGTTAACAAAATGTAAGTACACGACAAAGGGAGTTGATAATAGTGCGGAGGATTGTTTATCGAGAATGTTTGACTCTGATGAGTTTCAGATGGACGAAGGAAACCATGTTGCTATGCTTCACGTAAAAGAACTCGCACAAAAACATGAGAAGGCGGGAGAGTTCCAAAATTTTCCTCAGGCATGTATAGCGTCATGAAAATACCAAATACATGATACTGTTTGTGGTAAGATACGTCAAAATACATATATGGTTAGTACCACCTCATGTTACGAGACCAGAAATGGCTATGCAACAAGGGTAATTTAATAAATTTGTGCCTAAATGGTTGCGAATGATGATCTTTCCGTATTATCATAATACTTATAGTGATGGGAATTCGGGCAAACATAACACCTTATCTCGTATCTACGAGATGTTTATTTGCCAAAAATGATGGTTCCTGGTTGTGAAACTTACCCTAAGGCTAAGCCACGGACCATTTGGGTTGCAGGGTATTATTCCGCGAGTATAGCTCAGCATCCCCGTGGGCTGGTGTATTTTGATACATTATTTGTTTGTTAATCATAAACGAAATTATGGTTCATCTCTATTCTTGTTGCAGTAAATGGTTTAAGTAAGTTCTCCCCTCCCTCCTGTCATGAAGTGAAGTATGAAGTCATTCAAAATGTTTTAAAACTTTCGGGTACCGTCTGTTTCTAGTTTTTGGGTCTTCTAGAACCTTAGTCATGAAAAACTCCACGTATTTTACGTCAGTTTTAATCCAACATTTATGTTGGGGGGGAGAGAGAGATCTTAGTTGATTCAAGCCTCAAAGGAATTTTTATACTGAGTGAATTTTTGTCCGAATGACTTTAGGCCAAATGGCTTTTAAGGCAAATGATTTATGTTCATTTTAGACCAAATGACTTTCATAACAAGTAACATTAATTTAAGAGAATTTAACTCGTTTAGGTCAATGATTTTTTATTTAAGTGTCTTAAGACAAAGTAATATTGGAACTATATGAATTTCAATTAGTGTAAAAAATTAATTTAAATTAGATCTTTAAGTGTATGAATTTTATACGAAATGAAGTGCTCCCGAGAATTTTTCCTGGCCAAAGTCATGCCTGGCATCTCCTTCAACACCTCCCAGAACCAAACTCCCATTGGGGTTTACCGAAGCACTACTTTGCTTATTTAAACCGTGCTTACTGTATTGTGCCCTTGTATTATGCGACATTAGGCGACTCGCGATCCCGACAGCCGAATGGCGATCCACAGAGATGTCTCTCTCGTGTCAGGAGCATAGTGGTTGGCGGGTCAGCGAGTAGTAATTAGATGCCAGCCAGCCCAGCGCTGCGCCCTTGCGAAGGAAGACAGTGGGCGGCCGCTGCAATGCCGCTTCATAACGGCAACCCGCGCCGCGCCGCAGTCACGCCGGCTGCTTACCTTGCAGGCGCTAATTGCCATTCCGCGCTTTAAGCCTGTCCGTCAATATCGCTGCGGATTCCAGCGCATCGCACGCAGTATGCGTGCGCAGTGACCACTTACCAATACTGAGCTGCTCTACTTTGCCAGTAGACCTGTCAGCATTGCACACTTCAGCTTCGCACATCTCTCCAACCAGACCCAGCGACACAATTGTGTACATAAGGCACGAGGATGGTATTTTTGGCCGGTGCTGTATGTACATTGTGAGACGCAGTCTGCCCAATGATTTTCTTTGTGAATGAGTTATTCATAAACTGCGTTAGTGTTCAAACTTCTAAACGGTTCATATTGCTGCAGTATAGCAAAACACAAAGCCTGCACCTCATTGGCTGTGATGATGAAACGAGTGTTAAAACCAAAACTTAAAGTGCGTCTGAAAGAGTTTGAAGAACCCGCGGTTGGCTCAGTGGCTCAGGTTATGGCCTGTCTCCGCTAGAGTCCCGGATTCAATTCCAGGCCCCGCTAGGTGGGAAATTTTCGATCAGGGTATGTGGCAATCACTGTCGTGGAATGTAGGGTTTCTTGGGGTGATCCTGTTTCCTTTCCTGTCTTGATTCCACAGCTGTTTCATCCCCATCTCACAGCGAATGGTAGGCTTGTGCCTTGGGTGCGGCAGCCAGCTCTCCTTGGCGCAAGCCTCCTTTGCCAATCATCTCGTTACTTTTTGTACTTCGTCACACTGACAGCTCTACTGGCAAAATCTGAAGCTTGTTTCGACGACGTTCGCAGAACATGAAACGTCATATCAGTCCACAGCATATGTTAGTGTGTGAACGTGACACGCTAATGCACTCTGCACGTGTCCACCGCTTCTGTTAGTGCAAGATCGTGACACGCTAATGCACTCTGCACGTGTCCACCGCATCTGTTAGTGTATGATCGTGACACGCTAATGCACTCTGCACGTGTCCACCGCATCTGTTAGTGTAAGATCGTGACACGTTAATGCACTCTGCACGTGTCCACCGCATCTGTTAGTGTATGATCGTGACACGCTAATGCACTCTGCACGTGTCCACCGCATCTGTTAGTGTATGATCGTGACACGCTAATGCACTCTGCACGTGTCCACAGCATCTGTAAGTGCATGATCGTGACACGCTAATGCACTCTGCACGTAACCACCGCTTCTGTTAGTGTATGATCGTGACACGCTAATGCACTCTGCACGTGTCCACCACTTCTGTTAGTGCATGATCGTGACACGCTAATGCACTGTGCACGTGTCTACCTCATCTGTTAGTGTATGATCGTGACACGCTAATGCACTCTGCACGTGTCCACAGCACTATTCCGAATGCAATCAGGACTGATTTTTTTTGTAGTAGTTATTTCATGGTTAAAGAACACCTTGGAGATCACAGCTTAATTTCTTATTCCTGCCCATGGTGTATCCTTCCACCGTACGTAAAAGTAAACACTGTAGCGGACATGGAAACTTGCATCTTTGCAGCCATTTAGCTGCACTATGGGATTGTTAGAAGCAAAAATATAATATGAATTTTTAATATATGATACCTGCCCAATGCTATGGTTTATAAGTAGGTATTGAATCTGCTCTCTGCCTAAGGCACCAGCAATTAAGGCTAGCCCTCAGTGTTAGGGCGTAGGAATACGTCGACACTATTGTCTCTAGGTCCAATTTACTAATCCTAAACCTCGTTTTCAGGTTACCAATAAATCAGTTTTATTAACGCTTAACAGGGTCACTCATACATGTACACACGAGACAACACTCCCCTTCCCTTTTATACGTAGGCTCAGTATTGTTTGGCGCGGCGCTCCGCGTCGCAGAAGGGGGGGAGAGGCAAGATTCTTCACACTCGCTGGATGACTCTACTTATCTGGATGGAGGCGCTGTCTTCTCTCGGCTGGCGACTTGGGACTGCTCCGGCACTTGGTGGGCGTCTCGACGCCCTCTTGAACTCCCGGTTCTCTCCGCACTGCTCGCTCGACGACGTCTGACTGACTGATCGATCATCGCACTGGCTTCGTCCGGCTCCGACCCGGACGCCTCGCTTCAGGTCCCCCGACTGACTGCCTGACTGCTCGATCCTCGACTGACTGATCCGTTCCTCCCGCTCTCCCATCGTTTTGTAGGCTCGATCGCCTATTCAACTTGCACCGTCCCTGCACGTGGCTGGGGTGCTTGCCGTGTCCCCCCTGAGTCGTAAAACATGTGGCCGCTGCTCCTGTGGTCCGCCGTTGGCCTGGCGTCGCCCCTTGATCCTGGCCTGGAAGTTAATTGTTCCGTTCTGCACGTGCGGGAACTCTTGGGTGGCCCCTTTGGTTCAGCGCACGTGTTGTTTTTATGCCTCCGGATAGCGTGTCGTTATTCTCCCAGCACGCCCGCTAAAAGCTCTCAATGTTTATTGCTGAAACTAGCCCGGGACAGACTCAGCCACTGGTGTGGGCTCCACGTCCCTTGGCAGCTGCGAGATGCAGCTGCATCCGCCTTTCTCCGCACGTGGTCGTTCCGCCAGGCCGTCCTGGCGCCATTCTCCCATCACGTCCGCAAAACCCTTAATCCTTATTGCGGTCGTCCGCCTGCGAGCTTCGCCAGAGCGTGTGTTCTGACGAATAAAATATAGGGACGCAGAATGCGTCATACAATTATACAAAACAAAACGAAACAAAAATAACATGTTATTAGTTCTGAACAATACACTTTTAATGAGACAATAATACATACTATTACTTTTCATTATTCAATGTTGAAGTGGCTGTAGAAGCTAACCAGTTTTTGACTGTATATCATAAGCACTTACGAAGAGAGAAATATTTTTCTCAAAGGTTGATTTTAAAAAGAGTTCATTTTACCGCAAACCGGCTGTCGATTCTCTTTTAGAGCAAACAAATTGTTAAATTTTCAATACGTAATTTTGTGTAACCTAAATATATCCTAAAGGCGTTATAAAATTCGATCGGAGGAAGCGTACTGAAATTTAATAACAGGTATTTATGAAAACAAAGCGCTAAAGGTAAGTTCTAGAAAAGTTTTTTTCACAGCTCGTGACGCATGGATGTGTCTGCCAGCTCGTCATCATAAGATAGCTATCACGAACCACGTCATATTCCTGTGTTTTCCTCTCAATTGCGATGAAGTGTGCTCAGCAAGCAGGCCATATGAAGACTCCCAAGGCCTGCTATGTAGGATGGCTGTGGTTTCTCATCCCCGCCCTCATTGTGGGGCGTTATTACAGCAAAACTTGCTCTCTTGAACGGTGGAGTGAAATGTTACTCCTAGAAGATAAGTTATAACTCATAACCAAAATTCTGAATGATTATAAACCATTCTCAAGTTCCTTAATATACACTAATTGCTTAATTAACTGTATTTCAAAATAATGTATCAGTTAGATCTTTTCGTTGAGGAACATCACTAAAACTTCAAAATTCGGTATACATGTGTGGTTTTACATCACTACATCATTCTGAATCGTTAAAGTATGCTTAGTGAAACATGCACTAGAAAGAAGTGTTATTAATTTATTGTGCGATTTATTTTAAGTTAATATACCCTTAAAGTCTATGGATAGCAAAAAAATCAATTTTCTAAATTTCTGCTAAATACTTTTAACTTGTTATATAATTTATATATATATATATATATATATATATATATATATATATATGCGTGTATGTATGTGTGTTTCATTTTTCTAAAAGACGCATGTATATGTTTTATTTTCTAAAAACAAATTTTATTGTCAAAATGACGCACAGAAATAGACCAAACCACTAAAAATATTTAAAAAAGAAAAGCTGGAAGAAGTTCTCCTTAAAAACATATTGAGAAAAATGTACTTCTAAACCTGGTAGCATTGTTAAAACTATATATCATTCTAAGATAACGTCACCTATAATGAATGCTTTACTAAGATCAGCATCAGAGCAAAAAGCAAAAGCTATAATTGAGTGGTGTTGGAAATAAACTTTTATTTTTATTAATAATCTCATATTATTCATGTATTTAATAGATTTTACTGTATATAGCGTAGTTTCTGTTTGTAAATATAAAAAACACTTACGGAAATTGGTACACTATACTGTTGAAATTAAGTTCTCTAATACATTTGATGTTTAAAATGGTGACATACACTGTTGGTCGTTAAAATTGAAACATCTAGAAGTACGCATCTGAAGGACCCCACATCGGAGAGATGTGTAGAGCAGGGGAGGGTAATGGCGTGATTAGTTGCTCAGCCGACTGGTACAGCACGTGTGTCAATGGCAACACTGATAAGAGGTATATAAGTGGATGTCAGTGAGCCGCTGAGAGGTAGTAGCATTGTGTTCCCCCGACGTCGAATAACACGACAAACATACGAAGAGGTTTGCACCTTTGAAAGCTGGGGGATCGTGGCCTGTCGGGATTGTGGATTATCCTACTACGGAATAGGTTCTCGCATTTGAAGAAACACAACCACAGGGGAGCAGATATGGGATCAGTGTGTTGAGGAGGGACGGGCTGAGCGACGTGCAGGAAGCCAACGGCCCAGTTGCAGCAACGAGTGCGAGGACAGACATCTGGTGCGCATGGCGACTAGGGACCATACAACCACGTCAAACACCCTAGCTCAGGAGTTCAGGCATGTGGCACATCAATATGTGTCAACACTCGTGTTTCGTCGCCGTCTGCAGCATCAGGGTATCTCGTACATGCTGCCACTGACTGCTCGCCCCAGGTGTTTGCGGCTGCAATGGTGCGTGGAACGTCGGGCCTGGAGGGACGAATTTCATGCCGCCATCTTCAGTTGCAAATCGCGCTTCTGCTTGCAGCAAAACGATGGTCGCATCCATGTGTGGCGGTGCCATGATGCACACCTGACCCAAGTCCTGAGTTATGCGCCCTCATATCGTCCCAGCACCTGGAGTTATCGTATGAGGTGCCATCAGGTTCCAATCACGCTCGCGCCTTGTCAACATTGTTTGTACGCTGACCAGCCACTATTATATCATGGAGGTGCTGCAGACTGTTGTTGTTCCCTATCTTCAGGCCCAGCCTGGGGTTCTGTACCAAAAGGACAATACACTATCGTATGTGGCAAACATCGTCCGGTGGTTCCTGGATTACGACCATCTCACACTGCTTCCTTGGCCCTGCGCGTTCTCTGGATCTCTCGCTGATTGTGAACGTGCGGTCCATGATTAGACGACATCTTGCCTACCACAGGACACCCGAGGTCATGTTGGGTATTTTTTCCAATAAATCTAGTTGTAATAGCACGCATCCTTCTTGGTGTAATTAAGGGTGTCTGCATTGAAGGATACTAAAAATAATAATATAAAAAAGTAAAATATAGGAAATAATAAAAATGTTTTAAAAATATATCAATTTAGTTTTTAAGTCCAAAAATTTTACATTTCTTAAATCAGATATTTAAAATTAATGTATCAATATGTAAAGTTATATAAAAATAATTACAGAAGACTTCAAGAAATAATTTCCTTAGAAGAGAAGTTGTTAGTTTCAATGTAGAGGACCAATGGTAGAATAATCTTGTTAAATTGATCCAGGAAATTTTTTTAAGTTATATGATCTTTTGGTACAGTATTGTAAAATAAAAATAATCCTTAAATATTTGTTTGCTTTGCGTAATATACAGAAATCTAGTAAAAATATATTAAATACATTAGGGAGTATGTTTACACAAATAATGAACCAAATAGTAATAGTAAATAATTTTATAACAAACCTTTTTAAGAATTAATGAAAAAATCTAATATGAACCATTTTTTAACCTAATCGGAACATAAAGTAAGCATAACTGTATTAAATGTTTTATTCATATGTTGTAAAAACCAAATGAGAAAGTGATTTTCTTTATATTGAAATGAATTAATATATTATATAATTTAATACAAAATATGACACTAGAACATAAAACCATTATAAATAAATAAGAACAAGAAAATTTTATATATAAATGTTCAAATGTTCTTACTTTGTATATTAACACATTAAATTTAAATATAAAATTTTGATATTTTGCAAAATAAACAGGAAACTAAAACGAATGTTTAATGAAGGTTATACTGTTAAGTGGTCAATGCAATTATTTAAACACTATAAAGTTTTAAATCATTATTTTTCTATTAGTTCATTAAAATATGCGAATAATGAAGACGTTGGTCATTTTTACAACTGTGTAATTATAAAAATATATTTAATAAAATAGTTTTTAAAAAAAGTAATCAAAATGTATATAAAATGGTTGGGATTTGATTATTTGCATATGCCTAAGAGTTAACAAAAATAATGTTATTTTACTTTAAATTGTATCATTATAAAAAGTGAATTCCTTGCATAATTTTTCTGAAACAAAGAAAAAACTGAATATATTTAAAACAAAACATAAAAATATAAAATAGTTTTAAGTTATATAAATTAAATTTATACTCAGAAAATTTTACTAAATATTCTAAAGCCTTTTTATCAATTGGAAAATATACATTTTCTTTAGTAATAAATGTTTCTAATTTGACAATTTTATAGTTTACTCTTTAAATGGTTAAGAAATGTCACAATTTAATTATTTAAAGTAAAGATTTTACTACATAATGAATTAAACAAAACTGATAATATATAGAAATAATTGTTTGAGTACACTAAATATAATAACAATTTTACTATCAGGAGTAAATCTCAAAACTCTGAAATTGAATTGACTCTTCATATATTTTCGTCTCTCAATTTTGTGATTGATATCACTATTTCTCAACTCAGCACATTCAACAGCAAATTGTTTGTCTTCAAAATATAAAGCAACTCTGTATGTCGTACTTTGTTTTGCTTTTCAGGATGAAATTTTCTAATGCATTCATTATCAAACCTTTAGTAACATTTTCTTTAAATGTTTTTAATAGTATTTTAATTCTAATTAATTGTATTTAAAGCTTATTTGTACTGTCATTACCCTGCCTCTAAATATCCCTTTTATTATATAATTTGTATGGAATTGCATATTTTTTATTCATTTGTTTTCAATAAAGGAAAATAGCTTAAATAGTTATTTATCTTTTTCATTGGCATTTATAAAGATATCTTTACCTGTTTTATAAAATTGAAAAAAAAAAACACAGATATTCTCAGATTTCCGCCAAGGATCTTTCTTTTATCTTAAAAAAATGTTGGTTTATTATTATGCTTTAAATACACTTTTTGATATTAAGGATTGGCTCAATTGTTATAAATAAACTTTACATAGCAAATTAAAAGTATTTCTGTACTTCAAAAAAAATGTTATCATACATTGTATCTTTTATTTTATTAGTAATAAAATTATTACATGTACTAATCTATATACCAAGTAAAGAAAAACTATTTTTACCTGTTCTAACTAATTTAATAGGTAACTTATCATATTAGTAAAATGTATAATAATAAAAATATATAATAATACACTTATATTCATCTAAAAGTAGAATATTTTTTGTTGGTGGTATTAAAACCATAATTTAACTGTCATAATTAATTAATTTGTTACAAGGTTAATTTATTATAACGTATTAAATTTAATTATGAAAATATATATTTTACGGCTATAAGAATTGTAAACATTCATTTTGTACTTATTATTCATTTCAGTATAAGAAAGTGATTTTAAAAAACAACTGAAAAGATTCAAAGTAGGATAATAAATCATATGTATTTTGTTATCTGTGGACATAACTATTTCTCTCACTGGTCTTTGGTAGATATATTTTCAAACTGTTGACATTTCTTGATTGAATGATTACAACCGGTTATTTGAAGTGGTCTGTCAATAATTTCGTTGTATTTAAGAGGTTTTATCCAAGAATAAACAATAAATGTGAACTCGAAAGCAAAACTTAAACACGACAGACTGATTGATTCACTTACTCATCAACGCACAGTGCTAAACGCAAAAGAATGGAAATTTACGAATGACTCCCCCGTATGGTGCTGGCACCCACCAAGAAATATATATATTATTTTTATTCGACCCCTAAGGAGCTTAAAAGGGATCACATGCGTTTTCGTGGACTCCTTATTAGCTAACAAAGCCCGTGAGATATCGCTATGATCTTCATTTTAAATGGCAACATAAACAAATGCTTAAAAATTAATTACATTTTTTAAAAATTCAATTCGTAAAAGGTTTGAAAGGGGAAACTTGTGTTTTCGACTTCTCAATTTTTTATACTTTTTAAAAGATTAGCTTAAAACTGATTTAAGGTGTTTTCGAAATTCATCCAATTAGTAGCTCCTTAGTGCATTACACGTGGGTGAAGCCGCAGACAGAAAACTAGTACCTCCATTTTTNTGAAAAGGGATCACATGCGTTTTCGTAGACTCCTTATTAGCTAACAAAGCCGGTGAGATATCGCTATGATCTTCATTTTAAATGGCAACATAAACAAATGCTTAAAAATTAATTACATTTTTTAAAAATTCAATTCGTAAAAGGTTTGAAAGGGGAAACTTGTGTTTTCGACTTCTCAATTTTTTATACTTTTTAAAAGATTAGCTATATAAATAGCTTAAAACTGATTTAAGGTGTTTTCGACATTCATCCAATTAGTAGCTCCTTAGTGCATTACACGTGGGTGAAGCCGCAGACAGAAAACTAGTACCTCCATTTTTTTTACTTAACAGACTGTCCCGGAGAGCACTGCTATATACAGGGACTATACGCATAATATTTCATGGCATCATGATGAACACACTATTTATAATTACGTTTTTTATTTTACACGCTTTATTATCTACAATTACAGTATAATAATTCACACCAAGTAAAACATTCCTTTACACATTATGGCTACTTCATAACACTACAGCAACTTTATATCTCCATAATCTACAATTTATTTAGATCTCTTTGATTTTATACTTTACATTACAATTACAATGATGTCGATAATTATCACTGATAAGTGAAACCATCCAATGCATATAACAGTTACTACTTAATTACACTAAAAACGTTATTGCACTGATTTATAAAAACTAATTTTTTATAGTTCTGTTTTGTAGTTTTCCCACGAGTAATTTTTCAGTTTCACACTAAATTTTTTCCCTAATTGTGTTTCTCTAGCATTAACTGGTAGGGTGTTATACATCTTGGGTAATAAAACCATCATGATATTTGGCCCATATTTTGTTGTTTTTACCGCTTTCCTGTGAATATTTTGTGAATGTCTCGTTTTGTACCTATGTATGTCATAATTGTTGATGAAATGGACATCTNAAACTAATTTTTTATAGTTCTGTTTTGTAGTTTTCCCACGAGTAATTTTTCAGTTTCACACTAAATTTTTTCCCTAGTTGTGTTTCTCTAGCATTAACTGGTAGGGTGTTATACATCTTGGGTAATAAAACCATCATGATATTTGGCCCATATTTTGTTGTTTTTACGGCTTTCCTGTGAATATTTTGTGAATGTCTCGTTTTGTACCTATGTATGTCATAATTGTTGATGAAATGGACATCTNGGCTTTCCTGTGAATATTTTGTGAATGTCTCGTTTTGTACCTATGTATGTCATAATTGTTGATGAAATGGACATCTCTTTGAGTTTGTTTTCTAATTGCTTTGTTCATGTACTTCATAATAGCTAACTGAACTTGCATTTTTAGTATCATTATTCTCGTTTTAAGAAAAAGTGCACGAGACAGTGTAAGGTGTGGAAAGCCATATAATATTTTGGTTGCAAGTTTTTGTATCACCTCTAATGGTTGGGTGGCACTCTTTAGCATATGACCTCATATTACACACATGTAATGTAGGTATGAGTTAATTAATGTATGATATACTTGTTCGCGGAGATATAACAGTATTGTTTTTTGTATGCGTAGAAAAATACCAATTATGGGAGCAATTTTGGTTTTTATATAATCAATGTGCGCACACAAGTTTCAATTATTGTTAATTTATAATCCTAAATATTTCACCACTCTCACTATTTTAGTAGGAACATTATTTAGGCTTAGTTCTATACTGTCAGGAATGGTATCTGTGGATTTTGAGAAAATCATGAAGTCTGTTTTTTGACATTGATTGTTAGTTTATTTATTATGAGCCAATTATTTACTACATTTAAATAATTTTGCATATCCAAGATTAACCGTGTGATTCCGTTGGCTCTGTAAAATATACCTGCTTCATCAGCAAATAATGTTAGTAAACCCTTAAGAGGTAAGGTGCCTAAAGCATTGATGTAAATTAGGAACAGCAATGGGCCTAATTCTGAACCTTGGGAAGCACCATATGTCACCATCAGTTCTTTACTATATATTCCGTTTACAGATACATACNGCCTAATTCTGAACCTTGGGAAGCACCATATGTCACCATCAGTTCTTTACTATATATTCCGTTTACAGATACATACTGTTTTAGTTCGCCTAGATAGTTAGCAAACCATCGTTGATGTCAAATCCCACTGACAAACTTGTCAAGGTTGTACCTCACATAAAAGCACACGTGCGTGTGGCCATATTAGAATCGCAAATAATTATAATTACGTCCCTGCGTTTGCTTTTCTCTTGTAAGATGGCTTGCCCAACAGTATTTCAAAAAGGCGATCTTCGNGCCTAATTCTGAACCTTGGGACGCACCATATGTCACCATCAGTTCTTTACTATATATTCCGTTTACAGATACATACCGTTTTAGTTCGCCTAGATAGTTAGCAAACCATCGTTGATGTCTAATCCCACTGACAAACTTGTCAAGGTTGTACCTCACATAAAAGCACACGTGCGTGTGGCCATATTAGAATCGCAAATAACTATAATTACGTCCCTGCGTTTGCTTTTCTCTTGTAAGATGGCTTGCCCAACAGTATTTCAAAAAGGCGATCTTCGTTAGTAGTAGAATGCAATTGAATAATAAGTTATTAAAAGTTATCGGTGTATTTTAACGCAAAACAATTTTCGGAAGCATCTGTGACACCGCCATAGTTTCAATAATGTTAGGGTTTGTCGTCAACAACGGCTTCTTTAGTCCTTGCATGGATTTTCTGTTGATAATATCACCTGAGAAATAATTTTTCGAGATAAATTTTCTTTTTAGAACAGATTTCATAATAATGAAACATCTTGTTACTTCTACGATTTGCTGTATCAATCTAGTGACACCAGATTTTCGCATATCCTGCTTGTGCACCTCCAGATTTCCTTTGGTTATCGGTTGCTTGCCTTTGTGCCGTGGCATTGTGGTATCTGGCTGGGCCAATCAGATTTAAGGTACTGAACGTCTGTGATTCGTGGACACATGCAGTTAAGGCGCTTGTCTACCTGCCGTCTAGCCGGGTTCCAGTGTGTTTCTAGTAAGTTGCGTGGTTTTGAAACAAGCTACACTGGAGAGCCAAAAAAACTGGTATAGGGGTGCGTATGCAAATAACAGAGGTATGGAACCAATCAGAGTAATGCGATGCGGTCGGCAGCGCCTATATAAAACAACAAGCATCTGGCAAAGTTGCTAGATCGGTTTCTGCTGCTACAATGGCAGGTTATCAAGAATTAAGTGATTTTGAACGTTGTGTTATAGTCGGCGCACGAGATATGGGACATAGCATCTCCAAGGTAACGGTAAAATTTGAACTTTCGCATACGAAAATTTCACGAATGTACCGTGAATATCAGGAATCCGGTCAAACATCAAATCTTCGACATCGCTGCAGCCGGAAAAAGNTTGGTTACTGCTGCTACAATGGCAGGTTATCAAGAATTAAGTGATTTTGAACGTTGTGTTATAGTCGGCGCACGAGATATGGGACATAGCATCTCCAAGGTAACGATAAAATTTGAACTTTCGCGTACGACAATTTCACGAATGTACCGTGAATATCAGGAATCCGGTCAAACATCAAATCTTCGACATCGCTGCAGCCGGAAAAAGATCGTGAACGAACGGGACAAACGACGACTGACGAGAATCATTAAACGTGACAGACGTGCAACACTTTCTCAAATTGGCGTAGATTTCAATGCTGAAGCATCAACAAGTGCCAGCGTGCGAACTATTCAACGGACCATCATTAATATGGGCTTTCGGAGCTGAAGGCCCACTCGTGTACCGTTGTTGACTTCACGACACAAAGCTTTGCGCCTCGCCTGTGCCCACCAACGCCGACCTTGGACTGTTGATGACTGGAAACACGTTGCCTGGTCTGACGAGTCTCGTTTCCAATTGTATCGGGCGGAGGGACGTGTACGGGTATGGAGACATCCTCATGAATCCATGGACCATACATGTCAACAGGGGACTATTCAAGCTGGTGGAGGCTCTGTCATGGTATGGAGCGTGTGCAGTTGGCGTGAAATGGGACCCCTGATACGTCAAGATACGACTCTGACAGGGGGCATATACGTAAACATCCTGTCCGATCACCTGCACTCATTCGTGTCCATTGTGCATTCCGACGGACGTGGACAATTCCAGCAGGGCAATGCGATACCCCACACGTCGAGAGTTGCTACCGAGTGGCTCCAGGAACACTCTTCTGACTTTAGACACTTCCATTGGCCACCTTAATCAGCAGGCATGAATATTATTGAGCATATCTGGGATGCCTTGCAACGTGCTGTTCAGAAGAGATCTCCACCGCCTCACATTCCTATGGATTTGTGGACTGCCCTGCAGGATTCATGGTGTGAATTGCCTCCTGCATACCTTCAGACATTAGTCGAGTCCATGCCACGTCATCTTGCGGCACTTCTGCGTACTCGCGGGGGCCCTACACGATATTAGGCTGGTGTACCAGTTTTCTTTTTCTTCAGTGTATATCACGTGTGCACAATCTGTTTGCACACGAAAAGAAATAATTCTTTAGACTAGGGCGGAATACTACTTTCAACACATCACGCTTGTTGCAAACATTATTTTGAAGCTCTTCAACATGACTGAAATTACAGATTCGCATTATCGTGGCCCAAAATATTCTGTGTGAATTCCTGCGAGACTAGTGTAGGGCCCAACCTTGCTACGGACTTTCCAACAGTGAGATGGTACAGGTATACGCATCGCTACGAGAACACTGCGTGCCAGTTTAGAACCCTGCTCGTAGCGGCGATGGCGCACTTGATCCGCGTGGCAGTGTCGCCCTTATCGCTCCCGCGCATCTCGGCCTCAAACGTGGAAAATAACTCCAGGTATGCGGACTCCTCAAAACCATTTAAACGTTAATTGTGGATCTGGGCTTAAGTGTTAAAAAAAAAAAAATTACAAGAAACTCTTTCCGCAAAAAAAATATCCCAACGTATCATTATTCTGCACAGCCTACGTCTTTACAGGCGAATCTTTTGAGTTTGCAGCAGAAGTTTCAGAGTTCTCTATGACTGATGGTCGTTCACAATTAAAAACTTTAACATTCGACATTACGTTTTGACCTCCTTTTGCTTCTCGGCATGCCGTGTCCTGTGGAGCTTGGCTTGACACATTGAAACTGTCAAAGTCAANTATCGGCATGCCGTGTCCTGTGGAGCTTGGCTTGATACATTGAAACTGTCAAAGTCAAAGTCAAGCATTCTTGACTTCGCGGTTTTGTAAAACTGGAGTAAAAATCCGGCAGCCATTTTGCCGAGAATCCATCAGAGGTTACATGGAAAGTAAATTTGTTTANTTAAAACTGGAGTAAAAATCCGGCAGCCATTTTGCCGAGAATCCATCAGAGGTTACATGGAAAGTAAATTTGTTTACTGTAAGACGATTTTTATTTCGGTAAAGAGAACCAAGCTCATGGTTGTCTTGTCTAAATTAAAGATAAGCAAACTAATTTTAAGTGGAGAGGAAACGCATAAACTGATACCTAAGAATAAAGTAAATAAGCCAGCTTTTTGTTTAAAATGAAATTGAATTAAACGACTTTACATAAAAAGATATACATTTTTACGAAAGTTGCAAAATCGATTTTCAATTACCTGAACTTAAGTATTTAACTTATCGTTTGTATTATGTATTGGTATGTATTGATGATTTCCTCAAAGGGATCAAAACGTACATTCAAATTCTATAGTTTTCTATTTTGTAAAGGAATTCAGTCAGCANGATGATTTCCTCAAAGGGATCAAAACGTACATTCAAATTCTATAGTTTTCTATTTTGTAAAGGAATTCAGTCAGCAGGGGAAACAAGTCCACACATGGAAGGTAGCTTGTGTGACGAAAATAAGCTCGTAAACGTGAACACAGTATTGAAAATTACCAAACACTCTGGTATTTCCGCGCTTAACTCTTTTAATGTTGCCAATTAATATTAAGTCGCCTGAATTTAACTAAGTTGTAAGGAGGTTGCCATAACCTCGTGACATCCGCATTCTTTAGAGGCTCGGGCGAAAAAATATTACTGCGCCGGCAGTTTTCAAAAAGTTCTTTGCAACGTGTAACATTACGTTGGCACTACTTAAAGTGTAAATTACTCAAATTAACAGATTCGTTTGTATAATTATTTTACATTAAAAAAAAATTTTTTAACACTTTCAACTCGGCATTATAGTGTCAGAGAGACGGCCAGTAATGAACAATGTTCGGTATATCAAGTGTATCTGGTGTTGTGTAAGTGGTTGTCAATGGGAACATACAGGCCAACAGAACTGATAAGTCGTGAATACAGGAGATTAAATTCAAGCTCAACTGCCTTGTTGAATTTTTTTAATTTATGTACCATAACCTTATTTTCAGTTAAATAACTAAATATTTGTAATTATACTATAATGAAGACATTAGCGTGTTTACGTTTCAATAACGCCATTAAATACAGTAGCCAAATTTTATTCATTGTAAAACGACGCTAATCTCTAAATAGCATAAAACAAAGTCGCTTATCCGCGTCTGTCTGTGTATTCACTTAGTACTTCTAAACTACTTAATAGATTTTGATGCGGTTTTAAACATCATTTATAAAATGTCTTGAGGAAGGTTTTGGTGTATAATACATTTATATTTAATGTAAGGATAGTAGAAAAATTTAGACCTTTTTCGTAATAAAAAAAAAAGCTCTTTTCCATGCGCTTCCATGGCTTGCGCTGATTAAACAATAAGAGATACATAAAATTAATGTACTACAGAATTGAAACTCTCAAAAAGGTCTACAGAAAAGTCCGTAATAGCGCATGTTTATCTTTTAAGGATGACCCCCAGTAACCATTTTTGTCTTTCAAAGTTTTATCAAAAATAATGGTTCACTTGCGAAGCCGTTTTGACTGACATAGTTTTAATCCTTATTCAATTAAATGTGTTAGTTACCTTAAGCAATTAGTTAAGATCAAATTTGTCCTTCACGCCATATCATTTAAATGAATATCTTAGAAGATACCACAGGTTTTCCTATTATACCCGGGCAATGCCGGGCAGTTCTGCTAGTATATTAATAATTTAGAAATTATACTGCACTAATTACGTGATAATTATTAGACAAAATTTCGTAACTTATTTTTATTCGACAAAGCAATTCAAATTGGTAGAGAGGTATAGTTGTAGTTTAGAAATCAGTGTCCCTAAATAATAATTTAAATAAGCTAAAAACCAGCGTAGGCTGTCCATTGCAGTCAGCACTTTGGAATCAACGTTTGAAAAAAATCACTGTCCGTTGCTACGTGTGTTTAAATGAACGCGCTGACTAGCATGTTGTTCGCGCAGTTTGCAGGGAGGCGGGGACATTTGTCACGTGTGTTGGAGTCGTATTAGAAGAGTGATCTTTAACATTTATGGAAAGTAGATTGATTTATTTTAATTTCTGTTTGTTTATGCGCATAAGTGTAAGAATTTCGTTTATTAGTAAGACGTTAACATCCATAACTATTTCACAATTACACTTGACTAACTCATGAATAAAGTGATGTGGCCCATGCCAATGTTAATTTTATGGAGGAAGGATACAAAATAGGAGAGAAAAGTCGATCGTAAGCAGGGTTTTCAAATGGGCTCGCTTTACCGCGAACAGAATTTAATATAAAAAAATGTCAGTAAACGTGTACCGCACTCAAAAGTGTTAAACCCATTCGGTCTTGGTTTAATTTTCGAACTCAATTTTTGCAATCGTTTAATTGTATGACGTGCGTTGTACATGTGTCGAGCGTGCTTGAACAACGTGCTGCGTGGTCACTGGTATCAGTAGTGACCGTTCTCAAACGAGAGATGCAGAATCTCAAACCAGTCAGACACATCACAATGAAGACGCTCGAAATACAGGCCACCGATTGTTTGTTGTGTACAGTGCCGAGCATAAATACCCTTTTTACGTGCAACGTGTCTTCGATGATGTTGTCACGAGGGAGAGAGGGGGCAGCGAGCGTGTTGAAGACTCGCTGCACGCTGCAGAAGGTGGTTCGCTCGGGCCAGCCGGCGTCTGGGGCGGCCGCCAGTTGCCATGGCAGTGCCTTGTGTGGGGGGGGGGCCTCCCTGCGGTCGATACGCCGGCCTTGAGCCGCGCGCGAGGCTCGAACCCCGGCTCGCCTGCGCCCCACACAGCTCTGCGGGAGACGACACACGCCGACGAACACAGTGCCGTAGGGATGGGCCGACCTGCTACTTCCACGTTACGAGTTACAATGTTCCGGCTCCAGTTACCTTACACGTTCCGGTTAACATGTTATTTTCGTAACAGGTTATTGTGAAGCCTTTCTTGCCTGTCCTAATCATAGACTAAAGATGAGGTAGACCGATAATTCGTCTTCTGCGCATGTGCTCATTGACCTACCCCAAAGGATCACAAATGTCAAAGTCACGTGGTCAACAATGACGAATGTGTTTTCTTGTAACTTAATTTTCTAAAGACAAGCACTGTCNTGTGAAGCCTTTCTTGCCTGTCCTAATCATAGACTAAAGATGAGGTAGACCGATAATTCGTCTTCTGCGCATGTGCTTAACATTGACCTACCCCAAAGGATCACAAATGTCAAAGTCACGTGGTCAACAATGACGAATGTGTTTGCTTGTAAGTTAATTTTCTAAAGACAAGCACTGTTATATAAATAAAATAGTTTTGCCAGTTTGTATTTTATCAAATTGCATTACAAACTGATTAGATGAAGTATACAAACATATCAAAGCACTTGTTTGCTAAACAGTGTTCTAACCTCAAATGCAATCCACGCCGTTTTTGCTAGCCGTATTGGCAGTTCAATGTTGAGACACTGAGACCGGTTGTGCGCAGCCAGCGAGACCACTTATTTAGTCGATGGTTCCAACAGCAAGAAGTTCCAGGAAATAATAATTACATGGTTCACTGTTCCAAAGCTTGACGTTCGAAAAAATGAATTTTACGCATTCGCACAGTTGCAAGCCGAGACGTTCCAGTAATTACTTTTACTCGTACGTAGTGTTTAACTAAACGCCAGGTGTGTCGGAGTAAGTTGAACCGTTACATGCAAGACGTTCCAAAAAATAACTTTTACGCAGGCGCAGTTGTTTTAAGGGAGGCAATCCAAGACGTTCCAAAAATAATGCTATAAACAATGGAACGTGTGACCCATGCAGCATGTTACCAAAAAGGACCAGTTTATTATAACTCTTCCGTTAAGATACACCCATCCCTACGGCGTTGGATCACAACTGCACCTGCTTGTTTCCGCCTAACTTACACGCCAGTCCATGTTGGCGCTTGCATTGCGTGGCAGAGTGTTTGAAATCCGCTCTTTTTACGAAACCATTTAACGTGTCTCCGTATAACGATGTATAAAAATAAAACACGCATCAGACGAGGTACAAATGGTGCTCTCAATATTGTATTGGAAAGAGTTTATTAACGTCCCCCGGTGTTATGCCTGAAGGCTTATCAGGGGACGGCTTACAAACTAACTTAAACTAACGCCCATGCCTTACCTAGGATTCGAGCCCAGAACCACCCGCACTCTCCGACAGCGCCACGGGAGGTCAGCGGTGCCCTCAATACATCATGCACATTAGAAATGCTGTCTCCGGACCCTCTGACATAGCTAAAAACGGCTTTAGCACATCGCTACACCTCATAACACACTGGTCGGAAGCATACGGAAATATTATAGGTTCCTGCACTGAAATTTGCTTCAGGCATTCCAGCAATAAAATAATAGGGTCTTCGTTAAGTGCCATAGGTAGACGCAGCACGGCGGGACACGCCAGTTCGGCGCCTTGCGCATATGAATGATGGTGCATTAGGCGTGGGTGTCAATGTCGCCCTTATCGCTCGCTTACTTCTGAGCCTCAAACACGCTACAAAGCTCTAAATAGGAGGCGCCTTTAAGGAGAACCCCTAGTAAACAACTTCTGACTCTTCAAGTTCACGCGTGGCCATAACGAAACTTAGAGTCGGACGTCCAAAAACTGGGATATGTATTCCCGAGAAGCTCAATTTGTCGCAGAGTGTTGGCTGCAGATAATTGGTTTTTACCTTTCCTGGAAATTGTCTATATCTAGAACAATTATTGTAGTCTATTGATGGTTGATTCACACTTTGTGAATCAAACCTTTGAAAAATCATCCCACATTTTACGTGTTCCGCTGTTTCATAAATATATATATATATATATCATGTATGACAAGCGTTTTATGCTGCTTGTGTTAACGCATTGAGGTCTGCACACATTTGCTGGCACTTGAGACGAATCAGAAGTGAGTCGCCTATATCCACTACTGCAAGAACACCGGTTCTGTTGGCGTCTGTTAGAACTCGCCATCGTCCTCTTGGTCCACGCCACACCGGACACTACCCTGCACTTTCCAGCGTTCATTATTGGCCGGTCGTCAACCAATGGAGAACCGAGCTGATATTGACCCAATCAAATGTCCTTTATCATATGAAAGGATTTACAATCAATCATGCTCCTTTGAGTGGCCATAAAAAAATCCTACTGTTAGCAATATCGTTGTTACTGCGCTGTGGTGTTCTTGTGAGGTCATGTTAAACACTAGCCGAACAAAGACTGCACATCCATGCGGGTTTTGTTCTGACCAACAAGTACATTTTCAAATTGGCTTTGCTCGAGCTACATTCGAGCATTGTATACGAAGTGTCAACATAAACTAATTTTATTTTTGGTTAATTTGAACTTTTTACTTATATCTATCTGTAACTCAATATATTTAATTTATAAAAATAAGAATACAAACAGTAAGAAAATATGTGTGTTGGTAATAGTTCTTTTGCGGAATATTATTAGAACGAGTGCGTACAAATGCGGTGCGTTATCACAACACTGAGTCGCCAGTCCACAAACTCATCGAACGTCGTAGCATTTCTTGGAGAAATATTATGTAGTTCGCCCGCACTTCGATATTAACTTTTAAGATAAAATTTAATTAAATAATAGCTACAGTCTAAACTTTACCAAAGGAGCACAAACTCCATTATTTCGAACAAATTGCAGCATACCACTCTCGTCACATCCATGAACACCTCAGGTCAAACCAAACTTGTTGTTCAAGACAACATTTTTAAAATTGTACGAATCAATATTTCCATTTAAAATTGTCAATTTTACGGAAAAAATTATTATTAATTTTTTTTTTTCAAGTAATCTGGTATTATAATTAAATTATTATTGATATCGTCTCACTAATCTAAGTGTGGGCTTGTCACGGTTAATTGAGCACTTTTTAAGTCACCTGCATATATCGTAAGGGTCACACTGAGTTGCGTGCGCCCAGTAAAGTTGGCAACGACGGAGGGAAAATAGTCCCAAGTCTTAACGTAGAATTATAAATATTAGGTTAACATTTGTGAATACTGAAATAGCTTATTTTGTTTTTCTGTTTTTAAATGCTTATAAGGGTAAAAATAAAATTGGTAAAATATATACTTTTTCACCCATCCGACACATGAATAAAGTGGTCAGGGCAATAGCAATTCTAATTTTACATATGGTGTAAGAATACACAATGAGCAGACAAGTAGAACTTTAGCAGGGCTTTCAAAAGTTCTTAGTTTACCGTAGACAGCCTATAATGTCCTTCAAATATGGAAGAAAAAATATCTTTTGAACGGCTTTAAGGTCGATTATTTCTGAAGTGAGCATGGAGCTCATTACATAAACCTCGCGTTATCATTATGTTTAGTTATAGCTCGCGCAGCAATGTGCTCACATTGTATTAAAAGTGACGTAAAGTTAATGTTTCCATGCTAGAAGTTGACCCGATTTCGAAACGTGAAGGTAACGCAGTGCCAACCGATCACATTAAAGAGATGATTTCTCGTTTTGATTGATCTATATTTGTTTTTACTCCTACAGACTTCGGTATGAATTGTATAGTGTGTTAATGTCATATAGTTGCAATTTAATTTCGTTTGTGCATGTCTCCGTGATAAAAGAATTAACGATCTCATAAAACGTACATTTAAAGATAATATATTAGCGCAAATATGCGTCAGTTTTGATGGCGAATCAGGTTATTATTGGCACATAGGTACAAATGTTTCAAATAATGTTATAACTATTACTCATTTGTACATTTATTAATTGCTTTCAGATTCAGGATATTTGGTAGCACTACATTACGACTTGTTAAAGAGTCATTCTTAACTACACTGTGAACAAATCTATGGTTTCGCAGTTCTTTCCTTACAAATTTTTTTTTTTTGTTTCGGCATGTCATTAATAAAAGTTTAGAAAATTAAGAACAAATACATCTTATGGTGCGTGGTTGGCAACACATAACCAAAAGCAGCCCCAAATCCATCCAGCAAATAATACTTGCAGTCTAACCTGGGAGTGCCAACTCTTTCACTTTCCATTCTCCTTGATCCCCGCATTCTCCTGGAGTGGTTTGGGAAAACCGCGGGAAACCGAAATCAGGATTTCTGGACCGGGAATCGTACTGTTATCTTCCCGAACGCGACCTCCCCGGTCGCCCCTCCCCGGTCCAGGACAGCACAGACAGGAAAATTAATCGCGTATCGATCTGAATGAATGAACAACGAATGCGGGTCTCTCCGGAGCACCGCAGATTGGTCCTTAGTGTTCTGGTATAGGGGTGACGCGAGGTGTAGCTAGAACAGGTGTGGAATGCAGGGCTAGGGTTTAGTGACCCGAGGAAGAGCCCCGCCGCTGGCAACGTCCGCCACGTCACCAGCAAATGAACATCTGTGGTGACTCAGCAAGGAAGTGTATACAGTTCGCCGTGGTGGGAAGTGAGTAGTCTGGGCGTCAACCACCGTGGCTCGAAACTGCACATCTTCTGACAGCACGAAGTATGTATTGTCCGGGGTCGGTCTTAGACATACTGTCAACCAACAGTATGTGTTGTCCGGGGTCGGTCTTAGACAAACTGTCAACCAACAGTATGTATTGTCCGTGGCCGGTCTTAGACAAACTGTCAACCAACAGTATGTATTGTCCGGGGCCGGTCTTAGACATACTGTCGACCTACAGTATGTATTGTCCGGGGCCGGTCTTAGACATACTGTCGACCTACAGTATGTATTGTCCGGGGCCGGTCTTAGACATACTGTCGACCTACAGTATGTATTGTCCGGGGCCGGTCTTAGACATACTGTCGACCTACAGTATGTATTGTCCGGGGCCGGTCTTAGACATACTGTCGACCTACAGTATGTATTGTCCGGGGCCGGTCTTAGACAAACTTTCAACCTACAGTGCGTTTTCTGCCGCCCACGCACTTTTAAAAACATCTCGCACACTTCGCAGTTCTTCAACATAAGCAAAAATAATGCATTTTCCAGACTGCTCTATGTATTAATATGTTCGTGAATAATTCAGAGACTAGTGTAGGACCCTAACTGAGCTACAAACTCTTCGCCAGTGAATCTACTGTTCACCTTCTTAAGTCTCATGTTAGCGTGAAGCAGGACAAATCAAAAAGACTACACGTCAGTTCGGTTAGTTGAGTGTCTTGCACGTAGAGAAGATGATGCGTTTGAAGCGCGTACTTATGACGCCCTTATCGCTTCTCTTGCTTCTGTGCTTGAGAAGCTACAAATATCTCCAGATTGCACGCAAGTTATCCATTCTGAAGTTGAGAGAAAAATAACATCCGGCTGAACGTTTGCCGTTCGCAAAAAGAGTTTGCATGTCTGCGTCTAGCTGCAAATCGTAATATAATTGTGCATGCATTTTTTTATTTCGCTGAAAGGTATATAAGTTGTTTTGTCTCGTCAACTAATGACATATCGCTGGTTGAGGAACAACCTGCCAATCACCTTCCCGAAACACGCACAGCAAAAGGTTTCATAAAATACTTTTATGATTGGCTAATAGCCTTCGTGATGAGAGATGAACGTTCAGTTCTGTTCCTTTAGAGCAGTGTTTCTCAAACCGTGGTCTGCAGACCATGAGTGGTATGTGGCTGAGTCACAGTTAGTCCACGAAACTTTCTAAATGTTCCATAAGTTGTCTGAAAGATTCTTACAATGGGGGTGAATGGTTAAGTGAAATTATTTGAATATACGATATTGCTTTACTATTTTGTCGCAGAAAACCAAACCTAGTCTGAGACACGAAACAAACACGAAAAGCAAGCCAAAAGTATCTGTAGTCAAAAGGAATACATTAAACGTATTATAAAGCCCACAAATAATTTCGCCACGTAAAAGCAAAATAAAAAAACAAAACAAAATTACGAAACAAATTATTAAACGAAAAAACTGAAAAAACCAAGGCCAACCCAAATTAAGACAGCGCGGGTGAGCACAGAGACGAATACAAAAACTTCTCGCAAAAGACGAGATGAAACAACAATAAAGTAACTGCCGCAAGGTTAGAGGACACAAAAATGACGACACAAAAGAACACAGTGGGTTTTCTTAGACGAGTTTGTCGCAACGTTTTGGGAGCTGACATCTGTTCCCGTCTTCCTGACATCCTGGAAAAAAAACGAGATTACTTACAGAAAGTCACCACATATTTAAGGCCTCAGAAAAATCCATAAACCAGGTATGCCTTTACGACCTATAATCAGGTCCTGCAACTCGCCATTCTAAAACTTGTGCAAGTTCCTGATAAAATGTGTTGAACCGCTCGTTGTTCAGACACATGCTTCCGGGCATTTCATCTCCATAGCGAAAACATTATAAATAACACCAAGTGACAACCTAGCGTGCTGCAATTGACAGAGCCTTTTAACTAATTTTCCTGTAGCAGAAACACTCTCTATTATAAAAAACAAAACTGGAAAAAGACAGCACACGGAATTAAATAACCGTAATGCCTATTACATCAAACCTAGAACTCATCACGCTATGTGTCAACACGACATATTTTCAATTCAAAGACGAATTCTGCAACTAAAATGATGGTATGGCGATGGGCTCCTCACTTTCACTTTTCAAGGTCAACGTTGTTAAGGATAGTTTCGAACAAGAGACGCTAAACAAAACCAGCACTGCACCTAGAGTCTGGCTGCGTTATGTCGACGACACTTTTCTGATCTGGCAACATGGAACTGACAAACTGGACGAATTTGCAAACTTTCTGAATTAATTCAGGCCGTCAATAGAATTCACATACGAAACAGAAACCGATGGGAGCCTTCCATTCTTAGAAGTATTAGTATCGAGGAAAGTCCATAAAATTACCACACAACTCTGCAGAAAACCTACCCGACACTGGCCAATACCTCCACTTTGGATCCAACCACTCGGCAAGCACAAAAACTGAAAGTATCCACACTTTAGATGTCCGAGCTGGAAAAATATGCTCCGATATGGAATCAATAGATGCTGAACACAACAATCCTGAAAAAGAATTTCTCGCGAATGGCTGTCCTATTCGGGCAATAAAACAGCACACGGAAAACAACTCCCCACCTCTCACCAATCCACAAAAGAAGACGGAGAAACCTGCAGGGAACCTGGTTATTCCATATGTCCGTGGTCTTCCACAAAAAATAAGACTGCTGGTCAACAAGTACGGCCTACAAACAGCTTTAAAATCAAATGCCACATTAAAAAGCATTGTCACCAGAGTAAAACCAGCCACCGACAAATTACAGACCCAGGACTGTGAGTATAAGTTACCTTGCGAGCGTGGAAGCACGTACATGGGGTAAACAGGCACACCCCTTTCCACGCGTATAAAAGAGCATACAAATAATACTAAGAAGGGCGAAACCCAAAAATCCAGTCTAGGTGAACATGTTTGAGAAAAGAGCCATAAGATATTATGGAGAAATGCTACACCACTTCCTATAGAAACATACCAGTTTGAAAGGAAAATAAAAGAATGAGCGTTTATTGAGAACAATACAAAAGTATTCAGTCAACAGAGCATTGAATTGAAAAGTAATGTGGAAACCTTTAATTAAAAGAGAAACAAAATTATATCGTAAAACGATTGTGAAACAACCATCGCACAAAGACAATAAATAGCTTACAGGAACCAAACACAGGTGCGCAGCAAATCATGACAGAGCTTGACTGCCATTGGTTGTGCAAGCAAAAGGGGTCTAGACAGTATAAGCAACCTTGTTTTTTACATTTAGCTTTTTTGCCCCTGTAACACGAAAAATAGCGTTTCTGTAGCAGTTAGGATATTCGCGCAACATCAAATATTGGGAGATAACATGAACTGTCTCTGAAATGCAAAAACCTTTTTTAAAAACTGCAGTTCGGAAAACTGAGGATATTGGAACGTCACTAAATAATAAATGAATTATTAACTGTATCAATTACCTGAGTCATTCCACGTAAAATATTATTAAGGCCAGCGTTTTCCCCCATCTGAGAGATACACGAGTTGCATGTCTTCAACGTGTGAGCATGACAAATATCCAATAACGCCGATTTAAATCGTACCGACAAACCATAATTAGAGATAGTACTGTTAGGTTTGAGTGAAGTGAGTGAAGAGATATGGGCGGCTCTTAACTCGAGGTCTTGAGAGCCAGCCGATGAAGGTGAAGTCAGCTGAATGTGGAGCAGCGCCGAATTGCAAGGGAGGGGGAAACGGGAGATCCCCAAGAAAACCCGCTGACCTGCGGCATCGTCCGGCGCGATTCCCACATGCGAAGATCTGGGGGCGACTCTCGACGGGAATCGATCCCGTTTCGCCTTGGTGGGAGGTGAGTAGTCTAACCACTACACCACCGCGACTCCGTTAGTTTTGAGCGAACAGCGTATATTTCTGAAGTCATTATTCCGTTATTGTCTGTCATCTGATCTAATTATTTCAATTTCAATGGAATATCAAAAATTTCGGTGCTGCCGTGGTGAATGTTACTGGTTTGTCTCCAAACAGTTAAATAGTGTAAAAAAAAATGCATTTTCCAAACACAATACATGATGTTAGCTAACGAACCACTTAAGTATAAACAAATGTTATAACACATCTTACATCCATGAACGGAAATAAAAACTAACAGACAAATAATCCAGCATTTTCAATTATATAATTCCCAAAATTGATATATACACCAGCGTCAGTTAGTGCTGGAGCTCTAAAGAACCCAGTATGTCTGAGAGACATGCGCCGCTACGGATTGGGCGAATCAACCTGCAGAGGGCTGCAGTTCCAACTATGGAACTGTATAAGATCGGACAGGAGCAACAATTTGATACTGTATTGATGCAGGAGCCCTACCTGCTCAATGGGAAAATACCAAGTCTTCAAGGTCGGTTCGTCTTCGTCGGGGAAAACCCGATGGCAGGAATCTGGGTGCATAATCCCGAGATAAATTACATCCCACTGGAAGCTCTCTCAAACACGCTCCACGCGTGTTTGAAACTGGAAATGAGAGGCGGAGGTTTGACGATTTTATCGTCCTACTTTCAACCCCTAGACCCACTTGAACGTCATATTTCCCAGTGGAATTTGATTGTTCAAAGAGCCAAGGGAAAGAACATCATATTTGGTTCTGATATCAATGCCAAATCAGAAATGTGGAATTCCCCAGGGACGGACGACCGAGGAGAGGAGGTCAACAAGTACCTTACAGAGAGCAGCCTGCAGGTTGCAAACAGACCAGGCCAACAGCCAACCTACTGGTCGTCAGCCCACGATACTGGATCGTATCTAGATGTAAACATAGTGACGGCACGTGCTCTCAGACATATAGGGGACTGGAGAGTTTCAGACGAAATTGACAGCGACCACAAAAGGATCATGTTCACCATCCGGTTGTATGGAGGTAAGGGAGAAAGACCAGCAAGACCCAGGTTCGTCACAGCCAGAGCCGATTGGCCCCTCTTTGACAAAATACTGCTGAGGGATATAGGCATGAACACCAGACCATTATTATAGACCAAAGATCTCAGAATCGGGTAAAGGTAAGCATGGGCGCCTGTAAGGAAGCAATTCCCCGGGTGTCCAGAAAAGTACCCCAACATCCTTGGTGGGATGATGAGCTTGAGCTTCTTCGCAGAAGCGTAAAGTGCTCGAGAAAGAAATTTAAAAGAACATACGAGCATGAAAGTCGAAAAAGAGAAGTGCAGCAGTACAACGTCTTGAGGTGAGAATATCGGTGAAAGCTAAGAAATAAACGGCAACAGGTTTGGAGAGAGCTTGTAACGGATAGGGGAAATGAGGACCCTTGGGGTCTGGTCTACCGGATAGTGACTGGTAAATTGCAAAACTCAGAGGAACTTCCAGCCCTGGAGTGAGATGGATACTTATTGCAGTCCTTTGAGGAAAATGCCAGGCACTTGATGGAAGTCTTGTTGCCTGACGATGATCGAATAGGGGGAAATGAGTACCACCAGGAACTGAGACACATGATGGGGGTAGAAATAACTACCAAGGACATGGCACTTTTCTCTGTGTAGGAGTTCGACCGAGTTGTCCGTAGGACCAAGCTAAAGAAAGCTCCAGGTTTAGATGGCCTGACACGAGAGATGCTCCTCCGAGCATATCCCAGGATGAGAACCGAGATGCTAGACCTGTTTAATCAATGTCTAGAAACGGGTAGCTTCCCTGATTGCTGGAAGAAAGGCCTCTTGAAGATAATCTACAAGGAGGGAGGAAAGAACCCGAGAATGGCCAAGTCGTACAGGCCCATTACATCACTATCTGTAATGGGCAAAATGCTGGATTGCCTAGTGATTACAAGGCTCATGGAATACATTGGCGTAGTTCAGGGTATCCATACAAAACAGTACGGCTTCGTGAAAGGGAAAAACACCATAATAGACATGGTTGATCAGGTAAGACTGTATGATCAGGATTACATCTTAGCGATCTCCCTCGATATCTCAGGGGCATTTGACAATGTGTGTTGGCCCCAGGTCCTGTGGTAACTTTGGTTGCTGGAATATCCAAAGAACATCTACAATATGATCAAGGATTTTCTGAAAGAAAGAACTTGTGAAATCCATATAGGGGAACACAGAGAGGAGAAAGTGCTCAGCAAAGACTGTCCGCAGAGATCGGTACTGGGACCCATCTTGTGGAATATTATCTTCTAAGGATTGCTGCGGCTTAACCTCCTGGATGGCTGCATGATCTATGGATACGCAGATGATGGTCTGTTACTCATACCAGCATGGACAATGCGAGAATTGGAGGAGAACACGGAGAGTACCCTGGGTACAATAGCAACATGGGCAGAGAACTTCAAACTGCAGTTCCCTGTGGAGAAGATGTATTGAATTCTTCTTAAGGGAAACGTCCAAAGAAAACCTGTCCTCCGATTCGAAGGACGAGTTGTCAAACTCGTCCAAGAAATGAAATACCTCTGAGTAATATTACAGAGTCGTCTCTCGTTCCGTGTACACATTAGCTACGCCGCGAATAAGGCTGTAGTTATGTTCCATAAGCTCAGGGCTGGGGCTCCTGCGAACTGGGGTCTTGGCTACCACACATTGAAGCTCATGTACAGGAGTGTATTTCCTTCTGTGATTACATTCACTATGGCCTATAGAACGATGTCAAACGATGCCCTGCAAGTCCTTGCAGGAGAACTCCCACTGTATCTACTAATAACGGAACAAGGACTTCTAAGTAGAAGTAAATTGGTGGATCCAAGAGACCCCAGAGGATGTGAAGGCAATACAGGGCAATACAGGGGAGAACCCTGGAACTGTGGCAAGAACAGTGGGAGGCATCGGAAAAAGGTAGAACATACAACGTCTTTCCTGATCTCCGGTTGAGGCTGCGCATGCAGTGGCTTATTATAGACCACTAGAATGTGTAGTTCCTGACCCAGCACGGGAACTTCAAAGCCAAGCTGTTATCTATGGGCGTATTACAAGACCCAGGCTGTGTGGTGTGTGGGGTGCCCGACACCTCCACCCACCTTCTGTATGACTGTCCGAAAATTGAAGATCTTCGGATCTCTTTTGAGGACAATCATGGATCACTCAA
This sequence comes from Clitarchus hookeri, assembly GCA_002778355.1. Lineage (NCBI taxonomy): Eukaryota > Metazoa > Arthropoda > Insecta > Phasmatodea > Phasmatidae > Clitarchus > Clitarchus hookeri. The sequence goes on along the minus strand of NQII01000381.1, from coordinate 167,212 downwards.
TCTCAAAGACATGATCACAGAAAAGATCCTGGCACCGCTGGTGCTGGAGTATCTAACAAAGGCAGGCAAAAGAAATGAGAACTTCGATGTGTGGGGGCTAAGCCAAAGTCTCAGTCAAAGCATTGGGGGGACAGGCATGGTCTTAAAATCGAAAATGTCTGAACACATCTTCCCGGTAATAATACTGGAAGACCAAGCAGAAGATCGCCCTCCCCCCTTTATCACCAACACCTCAATCACCCTTAACACTTATAATTGTGAAGCAGGCGCAAATGCCCAGAGTGTCTGTCTCTATCCTGCACCTGATAGAGCCGAAATAAGAATAAACAAACATGGATAAGGCAACCCAACTAGCACAGACAAATCCAGAGAGGCCAAATTATGGATGGCTGTGTTCCTGGAGTCAAGTCTTGTATGTGCAAGAGGGCTTTGCTCATCATGCATGCAATATTAGCACGCTCCTAATGGACCAGAAAAGGAGAGCGGTCTGCACTCTAGGAAGACAAAGGGAGCATGAGGAGAGAGACAGGAGTGAAGAACTGCAGGAACAAAGCGAAGGGGAAGTATCTCTGCTCAAGGCAAGGGTAAGGAGAAATGAAATGGTACCTTTCTCCGAGAGAATTGTTACCCTATAATGGCCATACAATAAGAACACTATGGATGCTGGAGTGCAAGCCTGGCCCTTAGGAGCCCACCTGAAGTAACCCTGGGAACTCTATGACGAGGTCATATGAGGCACCCAGATTTCAAGACTGGAGGAACCTACCATCTTGATGGCAGCAGTAGCTCTACTTGTAAGATCAATGGGCAGGGGAGAGAAGATCATTTTCCCCCACATGGAGTGCGTGGACAGGCTTACCGTCGCCCAGGTGGATCTGCCCACGAACAGGGAGGCACTCTTGAACTTGCTCATGGAGTGCTTCTGGAGAAGGGGGGAAATATTGGACCCGTCATTGATCTTTAAGGATGCCGTCCGTACGTACGGGAGGCGTACTTTTAATCACAGTAAGCCCTTCACGGGGTATTCTATGGTCAGGTACTAGTCCTTCACCACGGGCGGCTCCTTGCCAAAATACCATATGTGACAAACCCTGACAACACACCCTTTCGTGAATAAGACGTTCTGTTCCAGAGAAACCGATGATGACCCCAGCGAAGGCCCCGGATGCGATAATGGATGATTGCGGAGCGAAGCTTCTTTTGGTCTGTATAGAGAATGTGTAGTGAATGTATGTGTGTGACGAAACGAAAGTCTGCAGTGTGGTATCGAACAATGCCCCTTGCGCCCGGTGAGCGAGGAGACAGGGGACAATTCTGGATACCGGTTGTCTCCAAATCTAAGCTCGGACACTGCTCGGATGCACTGGGCCGCGAATGTGCTAAGGGAATGCTGTCATGCTTAAATTTCCCGTGAAAGAAAGACAAGCGCGAGCACGATAGGAATGTGTGTTAATGTGTAGTTTTGTGTGTTTAAATTCATTTCGACCAACATGACGGATTTCAAAATTCAAAGTTCCCGGTGGTGCCCTGCGAAAGAAAAGAGCCGATTTAGATCTAGCTTGTGGGAGTAAACGTAAAAGTAGAAAGAAGTGCTCCAGGTATGACCTTTTAATAGGTATCAGCCACCTGGAGGGGAGCTTTGATGAGGCCAGCGCCGGTTCCACCAGGAACTTTGTCATTCCTGATCAATGAAGGCCATCATGGATGTTCCCACTTCATGCTGTTGTATTCTGTGTGGCAGGGTTTCAGAGAGTCCTCCCAATCTCCTTTATTTTCTCACGCTCTCTCATTCCTTCCTACAGGATGTCCCTACTTCATGCACATGCATTCCGTGAGGGGGGCGGGTTTCTCCATACTATCCCTCCATGCCAGCACCATTCACCTTGCCTGAAGAATGTTCGAGTACAATGCCCCATCAGGCAACTTCTCTCATCATGCTCTGCTAATCCATGTTGGTTTTCTCAAATTCCTTCTGGTCTCCTTTCACCTGGCATCCTGGTGGGGAGGAGTCTCATGCTCTGCAATTTCACCTTAGTTTTCTCACATTCCTTCTGGTCTCCTTTCACCTGGCATCCTGGTGGGGACGAGTCTCATGCTCTGTCATTCCATTTTGGTGTTCTCATATTCCTTCTGGTCTCCATTCACCTGGTGTTCTGTAAGGGACGATTATCATGCTCTATCATTCCACCTCAGTTTTCTCATATTCCTTCTGGTCTCATTTCACATGGCGTCCTGGCAGTGACGAGTCTCATGCTCTATCATTCCAACTCGGTTTTCTCATATTCCTTCTGGTCTCTTTTTTTCACATAGCATCCAGGTGGGGACAAGTCTCATGCTCTATCATTCCACCTTGGTTTTCTCACATTCATTCTGGTTTCCTTTCACCAGACATCCTGGCAGGGACGAGTATCATGCTCTGTCATTCCACCTGTGCGACACAGAGCGAAGTCTGCTCATGCACATTAACCTAGAGTCACACTGTGCGCACGCTTCAAGTACGACCTAAGATCATTTATAAGCAAATTTGGCTATAATTTTGGAACCATTTAAGACATAGTCACCAAATTCATAACATAGGCATCACCCCGACAACGAAAAGGACCGCGGGGCAAGTATGCCTTAAGTGCTCATATAAGCATAGTTGGCTGTAATATTCGAACCGTTAAAGATATAGTCAACAAATTCTTAATATAAGCATCATGACCGCAGTGTCAAGTGGGTCATAAGCCTACTTATAAGCATAGTTGGCTGTAATTTCCGATCCGTTTAAGATACAATCAAATTCATGCATATGCATCACATGCGACAACGAAAAGGGTAGCAGGGCAATTATGGCATAGGCGCACTTATAAGCATAGTTGTATGTAATTTCCGAGCAATTTAAGTTACAATCTCCAAATACATAACATAGGCATCGCCCTTGATGCTGAATAGAATGGTAGAGACAATAAGGCCTTAAGCGCTCGTATAAGCATAGTTGGCTACCATTTCCCACCCACCAGGGCTATAGTCACCAATTTCATAAAATAGGCATGATTTCCGACAATGAAAAGGACCAGGGGAACAAGTACACCTTAGAACTTTGTATAAGCATAGATGGATGCCATTTCCCACCCCCAGAAGCTACAGTCAACAAATTAATGCCTAGTTGTGTGATGTTTTAAACAGTCTAAATTGTATCTAAGGCAAGAGTGGAAAGGCACTATAAATGTTAATATTACTTGAAGGCTGGTGTAAGTTATTGTTTACACTGATGATTAAGGAATGATCATGTGTTCCATATTAAGTGTTATTATTAAGTATTATTATTAATTAGATAAAATATTTGGGTTGTCGGAGCATACAGCATGTCTGAACAAATATTTTTAACCTCACAACATTTTTCAGATATTGTTTTTGTTGAATCAATAATCGTAACCAAGATTAATTCACTATTTATTCTTTTTCAGCGTCACAAGAGAAAACACATTCTGTTTTCGGTAATTCTATAACAATTATGTTTGAATTTCAAGATGGCCGCCTGGATAGGCTGCCGAATGGTGTGCAGAGCTCCAGCAGAAAACGTTTTATTAAAAAACCTTCCTGCGTGTCTGAGTGAGGTCTGCTTACGAATAACATTTAAGAAACGTTACGCGTCTGTATTCGTTTTTCAGTTATTCCATTTCTCTCTAAAGCATGTTTTTGTGATAGTGAAAATGGCTCAAACGGGTATTTTTATAGTCATTTTTAAGTATGAACATTCCAATACAAAACATTAGAAAAGGAACAGGGAGGTGCATCAATCCTTTAATTTTATTATTACGTCATAAAATGGTAGAGTCTCCGCTTAAAGTCTCATAGAGGCGCGTTATCGACGGCAAGACAGAGCACCGCTCAGTGCTTTGCGCGTAGAGGCGATGAGAGATTTGATGCGCATGTCTCGGTCGCCCCTAGCGCTCCCACGCTTTTAGGCCTCAGGCGTGCAAAATTTTATCAACCAGGCGGCCACCTTAATGATAAATCTTAACAGTTAGTTATAAAGAGACATAAATAAACACAAGGTGGGGAGTGTAGTACCACCTTAAGTAGTCTCATATGCATTAAAATTGCAAAACTACTGGAAGCAGAGGAAGGTTCAACTCCTCGCAAGCGGGGATGGAGATGCAATAGCGAGACGGACAAGGGAAGACCGCGTACAGGGGGAGCTCGCGCGTGTTTGTGGTAACTGCCGCGGCGGCGGGTGAGGGCAGCACCGTGCAGCGGCGCGCACTGGCAACAGGAAGTCGAGTCCCCCGCTGGGTCGTGCCGTGGTCAGCAGCGACCCAGAGACCCAGACGGAGCGAGACCTTGAGCGACACCCCTCCGCCCTATCCCCGTCCCCCTCTTCCCATTTTGGCCACAAACTCTGGACTCCCTCTCCCTCCGGTACTTCTTCCCCTCTCTCCCTTCACACTCTCTTCTCTGGCGAGATCACTTATTTAGGCGACGTCCTATCAGGACCCGCCGACGTCTTTGTTCCGACAAATTGAATTCCAACTAGTGTGTAGGGCACGAGACAAGGATGATGCGTTGGTGGTCGGGCAATTTCGCGAGAACTATCGATACTCGCCTATAGTCTATTCGCGGATTCTTCGCACTCTTTGAATCAAACCTTTGAAATATTACCCCGTGTATGACGTACTTGGTTGTGTCCTAAATATATCGTGTAAACAAGTGTTTTGTGCATGTGTTAACATAAAAAATACCTTATTTTTATTAAACTTAACTTCTACTTATATTTTATCTATAAAATACAATTATTATTATTTATTATTAATATGAATAATCACAGGGAGAAAATAGGTATGTTGGCAATGCTTAGTGGGAAATAGTTCTTATGCATAATATTACTTCACTGAGTGCGCACTAATGCGGTGCGCTGTCCCTTTGGTGTAATTGTCTAGACTTGGTTAAGCTGTGTTTGCATGAAGCGGAGTAATATCTTGGAAGTAGAACTTAAGCAGGGCTTCAGAAAAGTTGGAAGTATCCGCGAATAGACTGTTGCCCCTCTCCCACGGCGAGGTCAATTTGCACGATCAAATTTAGCGTCAAATGTGTATCATACGTGACGTCGCATGAACGTTATGATTGCGAGGCGAGCCTTTTGTTTTTTGAACAATCAAATTGTTTGAATGATTTGAATTCGAGCCCCTTTTTTTCTCCTATTTAGACCATGAAAATTTAGATATTTTATTGGCCAAGAAAAATATGTAACGAATTAAAAATATGAAAATATTATATTTACTAATATTTTAGTACGATAAATGCACCGTATAAAATAATATCTGCTTTGGTCCAAGGACTTGTTTTTGTTCATCATTTGGATTTTATATGCTTATATGTAAACACCTAATTTTCGCAAAAACATTCCCACGCAGATTATACGTTAGTTTCATGTGCAAACCTACAGTCTTCCGTTGGTAATTGGCTGCTTGTTGTTCAATCAGTGATTTACTTTGTGTACTTCGGGAAGCTGCTTACTAATTAAAATATGTTAACGTGGCTCATATGTGAGGTTCATCACAATAAAATGCATTTTTTTGTGTCCCCGTTCTTGTTGATATAAACATTTTCCAGCTCATGAACTATTCCGAGCCTTTCCTGGAATCTAACCCGAGGTTTATCAATTTTACAGCAAATACACTTCAGCGACTGCTTACTATAAATAAGACCACTTTACTACTTTTGTGTACGTGTTCCTTGTTCCNATCACCACGCGCACAAAAATGATATTTTTCTCGATTGTATATTGTCTAAGTGTTTTCTTCAAATCGACAACTAACCCTGGAATTATTTGTGTATACATACTATGTAAGAACTATTTGTGTCTCTGTTATTTTTATAATATCAGTGTAAATACACTCTAAGAAATTATTCGTAAATTTACCTCGCCAGTGCATACGCTTAGTGAGAAAGCGGGAATGGTAATTTTTTCCCCTATACATTAATTGTAGCGTTCCTGCATTTGCTCAGGAAACAGTCAAATGCGTAGGGAAGTTTCCATATCTCCATATAGTAGCGACGTTAAACATTCCTATATCTGCAACTTGATGTGTGTATCATATCCATACACTGTATAGGTATGACATATATAACATATCTATATGTTCAGTTGATGGGATGCGTCTTTTGTAAGGTGCAAAAACAATATTTCGGAAAAACGTCCGTATTTTTATTTAAGAAATACTAAACTCAGAGTTACTAAAAACCTCAACTCGTTTTTTTTTTTTTTTTTTTTTTTTAACCCACGTTCCTCATTTTTTAATTTTGCGAAAACTGACATCCATTTTAGCTCCCTAGTTTGCCTGGTTCTAAACACGCCCTAGCCCATGCTCCAGGCCGAATTCAAACATCCCAGGGAAAGAACTGGTGCTCTAAAGATTAATATCTTCCACAACAAGGTGTTCTAAAATACAACCCACAACCTCCACCAAAATACCGAGTGCTATGCTGAAATACCTCTTTCATAGCCACGTATATCCACATCAGGCCCAGTTTATGATGACAAGCTTGAACGTAATGAACATAAACGTATCAGAATGAAAGACGTTTTTTTAAGAAACGGCTCATGATCATCGTATACGCATTGTGAAGGAACATTATCGACGTATAGTCGTGTTAGAAATGGCTGAGTTTTATTTCATGCCGTGTACGTGAGGCCTTTAGCCAATATAACTAGGGGATGAAACAAGAAAAATAAGTAATGTACTGCTTTTACTTATTCAAATTATTTATAAAAAAGGTTACGTTATATTTCATTAGTTATTTTAAAAATATTAATTAATTATGTTATTTGCTAATAAATAACTACGTGACTAAAATGAAATTAATTTCTAGCCGTGTGTGGCTGAACATAGGACGAGTACATTCACTAGGAACCACACATTTTTGTGTACGTTCTATGCAGACGTTCTTACGTACACGAAGTTGATCGTGAACTAAGCTTTATAGGGGACTAGAGTGAGTGAAGGCGAGTGAAGATATTTGGGCGGCTCTTAACAGCGAGGTCTTGAGAGCCGATGAGGGTGATTGATATGAGTATGGAGCAGAGCCGGAATGAAAGTATGGGGTTATACGGGAGATCCCCGAGAAAACCCGCCGACCAGCTGCATCGTCCGGCACGATTCCCAGATGTGAAAATCCTGGAGTGGCCAGGCCGGGAATTGAACCCGGTTTGTTTAGATGGAAGGCTAGTAGACCAACCGCTCAGCCACCGCGGCCCCAAAGGGGACTCGAGAATACAGTGTTAGAACGAAACAAAAAAGAATTTCCTTCCACTTCGAAGGTGAAATCATATCCACCAACCGCTCGAACAGCCCAAGGGCGGTGTCGGGAATCAAACCTCGGGGCAAGAAACGTCACCCGCTTATACAACTTTTTTAAATACAGTCTTGCAATTAACACTTTGAGTTCGGTAAAGAATTACAGACCTTCAAGAAAAGAAAAAACTGAGTCGCATTTACACAACACTGCCAGTTCTGTTTGTATCTGTGTATTCCTAGTTGCTATCCACCCGTTACCTGCATTACACCAGACACACTACCGTTCTGCACAACGTTCGTTACTGGCTGAACACGAACACCAGCCAATAGAATACCAAGTTGACAGTGACCCAGTCAAGTGCTTTCCCCTGCGTAACCGTAGCGTCGTGTAACATCGCCTTCATTTGAATAATGCACGCTTTGGGTAGTGACAGTCGATTCCAACGAAAATAATTCGTAGTTAGTGGGGCTACCGGTTCTCAACTAAAAGATATACGCGCAAGCTAGACTTCAATGCCCTACATACACATTTGAAAAATTGCCTTTGATTATTAGCCGTCTATCTTTGTGGGAAGACATTTTCTTACCTGACTGGGCCAATAAGAATTCAGTTACTTCGATACCAAATGTCCGTGATTCGTGAATAGACCCCTAAGACGTGAAACAATGGAAATCATCCAATCACGAAAGCGGACACGGAATTAAGTGTTTTAGAGTAGATCCTACTGCTAGCCGTGGAAATTGTTTTCCGCGGAAAAACAGGTGTCTCGAGTAATTAGCTGTATTTCAAAACACTTCAACTGTAATCTACTTGTTACTGTATTATGTCAAGCGTAACGCCTCTTAGGCGTTCGTTCGAGAATTTTAAACGTTTATTTATTTGTATATTTATTTATTTTACAACTTGTTTTTCCGTGTGGTGAACTTAAAGGGACATCGCCATACCTTTCACTGAACCACATAAAATAATAATGTCATATGAAACTCTGAATTAAAATTACGAAATATGCAAACCCTAAAAGAAAAATATTTACATTGCAATATAGGCCGTATGCAACTACCAACCTAGTTTATCAGCAAGGGAACAACATACATATGTAAACATGTTACGAAAAGAAGGAAGAACAAAGAAATGTGTTTCATGCATTTGACAAACCCACAACTAATAAGAGAAGATAAAACTATTACAGACAAGATGAAATAACACTAATTAATTTAACGACACTGACGTTTTGCAAAAATACAGAGATGAGGCACTTCAGTAAACTAAAAATAAAAACTTTGCAGCATCACTTACACACATACACTCATGCAGATATATGTGGCATCGTCCAATATTCGCACTACTTTCAATCTTTGCAAATACAACTCTTAAATCTTTTAAATTACAGATGTAAGACCTGTTNATCCAATATTCGCACTACTTTCAATCTTTGCAAATACAACTCTTAAATCTTTTAAATTACAGATGTAAGACCTGTTGTCTCATAGAATATTCTAGTGCATGCCAAGCTCATGCTGCAGCTACCAAAAGTTATTTAGAACAAGCATTGATGTTATAGCTACATAGCCTTGGCACCAGCAGAGATAGATTGGCCTTAGAACGGGTCCATATGTCGTGACGAAAATTGAAGACGTTTAATTATTTAGCTAGGTAGGGCGAAGAGCCCCTTTCTCATCTAGATTTTCAACTCCACAATAAAAAGCATGGAATCCACAACTGCTGCCTCCTGTAGCATGTTCAGTAATGCACGAATAAGTTTTGAACTTATTTCCTGTCGGGAGGGTTTCTACTGTGCCTATGCCAGTTTTTCCCCTACGCCTTCTTAGCTATAGCCACATCTATAGGAACACTCAGGGATGCACTTCACGGGCCCAATTGCGACAATGGCTGCCTTGATCCCTCTCTGCCGCGATGCACGCTTCCTTACATGAATTTCCCTCTCCTGTAGGCGTATGGGGCCTAGCCCTGAGAAGCACCTAAACTCCCGCCCCTACCTCGGATAGGGTATAACAGAAAAAAAATTAATAGATTACCTTCTTTAGAAGAGAAGACGGTATTTTTATTTTTTATTTTTATCAAGTCGTAGCCATGATAGATTTTCATAGTAAGGAGATACGTGATCCCGTGTTTTAATATTGGTANTTTATTTTTATCAAGTCGTAGCCATGATAGATTTTCATAGTAAGGAGATACGTGATCCCGTGTTTTAATATTGGTATCGGAGTAAGCTAATTCTGATTGTCTCAGTGAGGTGTCTTCTCACGAAGACACGGGGCCAATAATCAAAGGAAATGAGCAAGAGTGTATGCAGTATACGGAGGTTTGGCCTACATGAAGATCTATACGTGAGAATCACGGCCATCCCCTAACTATGAGTGCTGCCGACGTAACATTTTGTTACACACTGGACTTAAAACGCTAGTTACGTAATATTATGCCTCCTAACGTATTCGCACAATCCGGGCTACAACACATTAAGGCAAATTCTATACGACTATGTTGAATAGAAGNTTGCCTCCTAACGTATTCGCACAATCCGGGCTACAACACATTAAGGCAAATTCTATACGACTATGTTGAATAGAAGCAACGTCACGTGATGTCCGTTGACAGTTCTCAAGAGTGCTAAGGTTGCCGAAAGTCTGCCTAGACCACAGCAGAGTGCTGAGGTGGCCGGCCGTCTGCCTAGACCGCACCGGAGCGCTGAGGCGGTCGGTCGCCTGCCCAGACCGCACCAGAGTGCTGAGGTGGCCGGCCGTCTTCCTAAACACACCAGAGTGCTGAGGTAGCCAGCCATCTGCCTAGAACACACCAGAGTGCTGAGGTGGCCCGCCGTCTGCCTAGACCACACCAGAGTTCTGAGGTGGCCGGCCGTCTGCCTAGACCGCACCAGAGTGCTGAGGTGGCCGGCCGTCTGCCTAGACCGCACCAGAGTGCTGAGGTGGTTGGCCGTCTGCCTAAACTGCACCAGAGTGCTGAGGTGGCCAGCCGTCTGCCTACACCGCACCAGAGCGCTGAGGTGGCAAGCCGTCTGCCTAGACCACAGCAGAGTGCTGAGGTGGCCGGCCGTCTGCCTAGACCGCACCAGAGTGCTGAGGTGGCCGGCCGTCTGCCTAGACCGCACCAGAGCGCTGAAGCAGTCGGTCGTCTGCCTAGACCGCACCAGAGTGCTGGGGTGACCGGCCGTCTGCCTAAACCACACCAGAGTGCTGAGGCGGTCGGTCGTCTACCTAGACCGCACCAGAGTGCTGAGGTGGCCAGCCGTCTGCCTATACCACACCAGAGTGCTGAGGGGCCGGCCGTCTGCCTAGACCGCATCAGAGTGCTGAGGTGGCCAGCCATCTGCCTAGACCGCACCAGAGTGCTGAGGTGGCCGGCCGTCTGCCTAAACCGCACCATAGTGCTGAGGTGTCCAGCCGTCTACCTACACCGCACCAGAGTGTTGAGGCGGTTGGCCGTCTGCCTAGACCGCACCAGAGTGCTGAGGTGGCCGGCCGTCTGCCTAGACCACACCAGAGCGCTGAGGCGGTCGGTCGTCTGCCTAGACTGCACCAGAGCGCTGAAGCGGTCGGCCGTCTGCCTAGACCGCACCAGAGTGCTGAGGTGGCCAGCCGTCTGCCTAGGCCACACCAGAGTGCTGAGGTGGTCAGTCGTCTGCCTAGACTGCACCAGAGCGCTGAAGCGGTCGGTCGTCAGCCTAGACCGCACCAGAGTGCTGGGGTGACCGGCCGTCTGCCTAGACCACACCAGAGTGCTGAAGCGGTCGGTCGTCTGCCTAGACCGCACCAGAGTGCTGAGGTGGCCAGCCGTCTGCCTAGACCGCACCAGAGTGCTGAGGTGGCCGGCCGTCTGCAGGACTGCACCGGAGTGCTGAGGTGGCCAGCCGTCTGCCTAGACCGCACCAGAGTGCTGAGGTGATTGGCCCTCTGCCTAAACCGCACCAGAGTGCTGAGGTGGCCAGCCGTCTGCCTACACTGCACCAGAGCGCTGAGGTGGCAAGCCGTCTGCCTAGACCACAGCAGAGTGCTGAGGTGGCCAGCCATCTGCCTAGACCACAGCAGAGTGCTGAGGTGGCCGGCCGTCTGCCTAGACCGCACCAGAGTGCTGGGGTGACCGGCCGTCTGCCTAGACCACACCAGAGTGCTGAAGCGGTCGGTCGTCTGCCTAGACCGCACCAGAGTGCTGAGGTGGTTGGCCGTCTGCCTAAACTGCACCAGAGTGCTGAGGTGGCCAGCCGTCTGCCTACACCGCACCAGAGCGCTGAGGTGGCAAGCCGTCTGCCTAGACCACAGCAGAGTGCTGAGGTGGCCAGCCATCTGCCTAGACCACAGCAGAGTGCTGAGGTGGCCGGCCGTCTGCCTAGACCGCACCAGAGTGCTGAGGTGGCCAGCCGTCTGCCTATACCGCACCAGAGTGCTGAGGCGGTCGGTCGTCTGCCTACACCGCACCAGAGTGCTGAGGCGTTCGGTCGTCTGCCTAAACTGCACCAGAGTGCTGAGGTGGCCAACCGTCTGCCTAGACCACAGCAGAGTGCTAAGGTGGCCGGCTGTCTGCCTAGACCGCACCAGAGCGCTGAGTGGGCCAGCCGTCTGCCTAGACCGCACCAGAGTGCTGAGGTGGCCGGCCGTCTGTCTAGACCACACCAGAGTGCTGAGGTGGCCAGCCGTCTGCCTAGACCGCACCAGAGTGTTGAGGCGGTCGGCCGTCTGCCTAGACCGCACCAGAGTGCTGAGGTAGCCAGCCGACTTCCTAGACCACACCAGAGTGCTGAGGTGGGCGGCCGTCTGCCTAGACCGCATAACAGTGTGCAGATATTCAGCAGTAAACCTTTTATTTCCATAAAGTACTCAAACTGACTAAGGGATATCTGCTTATGTATAATATTAAGAAACGTTATAGGTTTGTATATGATTTTAATTTTTACATTTTCTTTTAAGTGTTTTTTTTTTCATTGTGTCAATGATTAAAACTCGTGTTTTCGCAGTATATCCATGTATGAATGTTATGGTACGGAATCTTGAAAGTAGTATACGGACGTAAGTCACAACCTAATTTTTATTACTCTATCACAAATTTAAATGGTTGGCGCTAAAAGTCTATGAGAGGCGGGCTGCTGACGGAGAATTGCACCTCAGTTCAGTGCCTTCCGCGTAAAGTCGAAAAGATTATCGATGGTCATGTCTGGGTACCCGTGAAAGCTGTTCAAGTACGTGAATTTTTTTTCTTCACTTTTAAGACATTTTGTGGTTTTGCGATAAAATATCAATAAATATGTGATAAATATGTTAGATCAGTTTAAAAATAACTCACACTTTTCTAGTAGAATTATCAGCATTTTAACCTTACAGTTTGTGCCAAACAAATTTTAGAAAGTTATACGAACACAATTTTTTATTTAAGCTTAAGAGGTTTTTGAAGATTTAGGAGGCCACGAAGAAATTTCTTTGAAGTGTGACGCTTTGTTCGTCTGTTAAAGGGGTTTAACTTCTAGCTGTTATGGATTTCAATTTTATTATAAAACTTAAAATAAAATTATGGTAGAGCCACTGGAATAAATTCCATGAAATTTCTTCATCTTATTCTAATGGCATTAAAAATGAACTTGAAGTGTAGCCAAACATGATAATTAAACAAAAAAATTTAAGTTGTGTTCTAATACTTATACACTGGAGAGCCAAAAAACTGGTATAGGCGTGCGTATGCAAATAACAAAGGTATGAAACCAATCAGAGTAACGCGATGCGGTCGGCAACGCCTATATAAGACAACAAGCGTCTGGCAAAGTTGCTAGATCAGTTACTGCTGCTACAATTGCAGGTAATCAATATTTAAGTGCATTTGAACGTGTTGTTATAGTCGGCGCACAAGAGATGGGACATATCATCTCCGAGATAGCGATACAATTTGGATTTTTGCGTACGGCCATTTCACGAGTGTACTGTGAATATCGGGAATCCGGTAAAACATCAAATCTTCGACATCGCTGCGGCCGGAAAAATATCGTGAAGGAACGGGACAAACGACGACTGACGAGAATCATTAAACGTGACAGACGTGCAACCCTTTCTCAAATTGGCGCATATTTCAATGCTGGGGCATCAACAAGTGTCAGCGTGCGAACTATTCAATGGACCATCATTGGTATGGACTTTCAGAGCCGAAGGCCCACTCATGTACCGTTGTTGACTGCACGACACAAAGTTTTACGCCTCGCCTGGGCCCGCCAACACCGCCATTGGACTGTTGATGACTGGACACACGTTGCCTGGTCTGACGAGTCTCGTTTCCAATTGTATCGGGCGGATGGACGTGTACGGGTATGGAGACATCCTCATGAATCCATGGACCCTACATGTCAACAGTGGACTTTTCAAGCTGGTGGAGGCTCTGTCATGGTATGGGGCGTGTGCATTTGGCGTTAAATGGGACCCCTGATACGTATAGATACGACTCTGGCAGGTAACAGATACGTAAGCATCCTATCCGATCACCTGCGCCCATTCATGTCCATTGTGCATTCCGACGGACGTGGACAATTCCAGCAGGACAATGCGACACCTTACACGTCGAGAGTTGCTACCGAGTGGCTCCAGGAACACTCTTCTGACTTTAGCCACTTCCATTGGCCACCTAAATCACCAGACATGAACATTATTAAGCATATCTGGGATGCCTTGCAACGTGCTGTTCAGAAGAGATCTCCAACCCCTCCCACTCCTATGGATTTGTGGACTGCCCTGCACCTAAGTACCACACTTTACGGAGGACGTATGGAAGTCTGTAATCACGAGTCCATGCCACGTCGTCTTGAGGCACTTTTGCGTGCTCGCGGAGGCCCTACACGATATTAGACAGGTGTACCAGTTTTTTTGGCTCTTCAGTGAAAATTATAAATTTGTGTATTTTCTGTCATAATTTTTTGTAAATTGATTTTTCGTGCTTTTTGATACTTTATGTAATATAACAGAATCCTACAATATCCCGAAAATATCGAAAATCACTTTTGGCACTTGAACACCCTTTACGCACCCGCGTTTCTAGGACTCGGGCACGCAAGATACGATCACACGCAAGATATCATCAACCATTCTCTGGTCCCACGCTGCCAGAGAGTACTTCTCGCGTACGTCTCTGTCATCTATGCAGTCCCGTCTAACACACTACGGATGACGTCGACGGACCTTCGTCTTCAGCACATGTACCACACACTCTGACTCACCTGACGCCAGTACAACTGCCACAGTCACGTCGTCAACATTGCTGAACGTGTTTGTTTTCATGTGTATTTTCAACAGACCCATCCTTTTGTACGAGAAAATACTTTGCAAGGGCCGTGCGAACATGAAACGTTTTGGTTATTTATCCACTCCCACATATGAAAAATACTAAACAGCATTTCAAAAACTATAAACAAACTGTGCCAATCTTAGTTTCAACTATCCTCGAAATAATTGATGGTNTACTAAACAGCATTTCAAAAACTATAAACAAACTGTGCCAATCTTAGTTTCAACTATCCTCGAAATAATTGATGGTATTTGATTGTCCTTTGAACATTTCTATACTTGGGCTGTACCACAAAGCGATGTTCATTTGTGAAACTGAAGGTTAAGATGGCATCGCTTTGTCCGTACCAGAACACCTCCCATTTTCAAAGTCCGTGCAAAGACGTGGCTTCGCCTTATTTTAGTACATCCCGGTTGCATTGAAACTGGATTAGAGGAACTGAGCANTTCCGTGCAAAGACGTGGCTTCGCCTTATTTTAGTACATCCCGGTTGCATTGAAACTGGATTAGAGGAACTGAGCAAGTATCTCAAAGCACTCCCTTACATTGACAACTTTGCAACCTTAAATCCTACCCGCGTTGTTTCTTTAAGTGCTATCGTCAAGAAACCAGTTCACTGTTGGAACACACGGAGTGGCTATGCGTAGCTGGAATGCGGACTCTGCTTCGTACTTCCTCCGTGGTTCTACCTCGAGGCAGAGAGTGCGGAAGTGAGTGTACGATGACGTATAGTCGCTGATCACTCTCGCACCTACTTTATCACCACGTTGTTTTCAAGCGAGCTATAGCCTACACCTAAAAAAAAAATGTTTTGCGCCACCTGTAATTGTTCGCACATGAAGGATGTTCTCTGGGACAGTAGGGGCGTTAGAAAAATACGTTCGCAAAGTCTGGCAGAGTATTCTGCACAGACAGTGTGTATTTCCATCCCATACTTTCTCTTGGGCCGTATTTTGACAACTCGGAAATACCGGTGGTGCGAAACTTTTTTTGACGTGTGTATATTACTGTTGTATCAGCAATGTTAGAAAAGTCTTATCCTTTCTGACATAATTATTTATATTTTTTAATGTGCGGTATTAGCAATATTCCGCATGATATTTATAATAAAGTGTCAAAATGATGTTAAGGTTTGGTTAATAAAGGTACGGCGTGCGCGAATTATTAAATTAATTGTTTTACGTGTTACAGTACATAGTTAATCAATTCGGGAACGAGGGCCAAGTATTGTTTTTTGTTTTCACTATTTCTGACTCTTCTTGCCAGAGAAACAACGGCGAAGGCTTACATGGGCTGTAACATTACATCGCAGTTCCCTAAGTGTGCCATAGAGAGTGAGGCAGCGAGAGTGGAAGGCTAACGCCCTTTAAATTGGGGAACGGCCTTAATATGAGTGTTAAAAACCGCATAGTGGTGTGAAATAATAAGATAAACATGGTTCTTGAATAGTGTTCACATTAGGCTTTTACAAAAGTGACCTTTCGCACGTGATTTTACGTTCCCATTCTTTTTTACAAGGTTGCTAATACACAAAACAAACATTCAATTTCAATTTCAAGTTAGGTGGGTTGAAATATTTGTAAAAATCTAAATCATATGCCTCGAAAATGTTATATGTAGCAGTTCGTAAAATAAGCTATAATATAAATTAAAATATGGCGAATTAAAAAAATTTAAAAACAAATACATTTTCTCATTTGTTTCCTTTATTATAAAAACTTTCATCTCTCGTGCATCACCGTGACACAAAATTCGTCATCGGTTTATTTTATTTTTGTCATAACAATATTATAGTATCATTACCACGCGTTTAGCTCAAAATACCAAGAAAAAACAGCCTTTCATAAAAAAAANTCATAACAATATTATAGTATCATTACCACGCGTTTAGCTCAAAATACCAAGAAAAAACAGCCTTTCATAAAAAAAACTCATTATATTTATTCCACCTAACTACATATAAATTCTCGGTGAAAGTTTAAAAAAAATGTTAGAGTANAAAAAAAACTCATTATATTTATTCCACCTAACTACATATAAATTCTCGGTGAAAGTTTAAAAAAAATGTTAGAGTATTTATCTTAAGCTTGCCAGTTCCACTGCATCGCGCTTCATAAATAAAGCGCTGCTAGATATTGTAAACCAAATGCTAAAGTTAGGGACACGTGACTTTCACGAAAGGAGTTCTATGCGGGCTGGATTTCAAGATGCTACGCACACGCCTATAGTTTCCCTTCGGTTATTGGCCGCTTGTGTTTGCGAGGAGTACTTACCGCGCCAATCAGAGTTAGAATTACGTTACTCCGGTTATTTAAAGTCTGTAATTCGCGGACGTGCACGTAAGTGAAACCATTCAACTGCGAAAATGGCTATGAGAAGAGACCTGAAAAATTCGCGAGTTCAATGACCTGTAGGTTATACTCCACTGTCTTATGTTATATCATGCAAATATCCCTATTAATTGGTTGCTTTCTGTATTAGCGGAAGACGGTGGTTGGGTCGGCATTTTATTGTGTGTTTATAATTGGCTCAGAGATGTCCATGAGGTGGGACAATAGCATACGCAATACAAACGTAAGAGGTTTTGAATTCTAGCTTGTCCCGAAATGAGAACGCGAATTTTTCAGGTCTCTAGCTATGAGCTAAGGCGTNTTTTTTTTTTTTTTTTTTTTTTTTTTTAATATCACTAGCCAAGAAATCTTTTGCCAAACCTTATTTGAAGTTGTAAGTAGTGTGACGGATTTCAATAGTTCTTTTGTAATGAAATGTTTTTCCTTCCTTCCAGACCGCAGAACGTTGAAGAAGGCGGTCCGCAACGGATCGGAGCACGCCTGCCCCTCCGCTCGGCACTCCTCCGAGACGCTCGCACCCGCCAAGTTTTCGACAGGGAGCCGAGTGCATTCTGTCTGGCCCGGCCGTCTGGCGCGCCGATATGCGAGGCAAGGTCAGCCCTCCGCGTGCTATGCTAAAATAACGAATATGGCAGGATGTGCAGGAGTGACGAGGGGAGGAGGGGACGGCGGCGGGGAAAAGGATTTAGGAGGGTCGTGGGAGGGAGGTCGATGTAGGTGGGGAAGGGGGAAAGTTTCGTCACTTACATAAGCAGACACGCCAAAACAATCTCTTCCTCAGCGTCGCCCCCCCCCCCCCAAA
>NQII01000381.1:127578-149470 GCA_002778355.1 Clitarchus hookeri | reverse complement strand
CTCAGCACTTTTGATGGCCAGAAATGGCGGCACGAGATCACATAGCTAAAGCATGTATGTGTGCCACAACCGGGGGGACGGAGAGGACACGTCCATCCCCTCTCACACCGAAATAATTTGATATTTTAATTCGCCCCCACCCCCTCCAATCATTTTTCAAATAATTCACTCACAAATTGTTTTTATTTTATTACAAAAATATGGTAACAAAAACTGATGCGTTAGCTTTCTAAATAAATGAAGACACGGAGGAACACGTCGCTGTTTATGCAGCTAGGTTTTGGTTACTTAGAACTTGAAATGAAGAGCGCTGGCGCCGTTGTGGGAGAAGGGAAGGCGAGTGGACTGGTGCAGAAGCTAGGTCGTCCAGTGTTGACAGAGGGAAGGACAAGAGACATTGCCTGTGAGTCGCGCTGCCTAAACGTGCGCGGGTAGACACAATACTGTTACATGGACGCCTGAGCGGCGTGTCTAGGGATGGGGGCGTGTCTAATTGATTCACACAGCTATTATTTACAGCATTAAATTATCTGTCTCCACTATTACTCTTTTTATTTAACAGTGAGCGCAATATTTAATGTATATCTAATTAACGTCCTTCTTAATGTCTCTGTTTGGTTACAGTCAATTAACTTATACTCATCATTAACACGTGTTCAGTCTATCTGTTGCCACCATTTGTAATGTCTTTCCCTCACGCATCTAATCCAATAGTCCAGCCTGCCTGCCGCACTCTTCACTGCTTGATACTCGCAGTCGCAGATCTCCCTTCCGCTGGTCACTTCTCTTGCTGCTCGTCTTCTATCGCTCGGAACTCAGCCGCTCTCGGCTCGGAGGCCTGTCACGCTTATATAGCGTTCGTCATGACCACCTGGAAGGTTCGACGCACCCCGAGTCACGCTGAGCGAACGAGGTCAGTAGTACAGACCATTCTTCAGATAAACGCAGGAATCAATACAACCAGGGTCAGCAGCGTTGGGATTATCGTGTCGGCTCGCTTTCTGTAGCAGACACGCGGTTCGCTCGCATGCCATTCAAAACAGTGCACCGCCGTGCTGCCGCCGCCATCACGTAACTGTTGTCCATCACTGCCGCTCGCTCGCGCGGCATGCGAAGCGCCGAGCGCGAGACAGTGCGTTGTGCTTTTGTTTGCCGTGACTGCGTCGGTGAAATAATGAAACGGGCAGCCTCGCAACAAAGGATAAACTCTTTCTCTCGAGAGAAATATTAAAACGGTAAAGGATTACTAAATACTGGCGAGTTAATTTCTTACGTCTTTTAGGCGTCAACTTGGAGGCATTTCTAATATATAAATATATATATAATATCTTAATTATAATCGTTGAACCTTTCTGCTATTTACTAGATATTAAAGCTGTCGCTTTATAGCGCTGTCTTAATTTACTGCCAGCCACTAAGGCTAATAAAGCAGCATAGCGCTAAGGAATACTGAGTCTTGTGGTAATTCCCTAAATGGCGTACACTGTACTGTACGTTTGTTTTAACAGAGCGTATTATTTGTATACACAAACAATTTCACATTTTTTTAAAGAGTAATACGAACAATGATACCTAATTTACAGGGGCCGCAGTGATTTAGTGTTTAGACTACTCTCCTCCCACCAAGGTGAACCGAGCTCGATTCCAACGGGGTCGCTCCCGGATTTTCGCATGTGGGAATCGTGCCGGACGATGCTTCTGGTTGGCGGTTTTCTCGGGGATCTCCCATTTCGCCCACCCATGCACTCCGGCGTTGCTCCGTACTCACCTCGTTTCACCCTCATTGGCTCTCAAGACCTCAATGTTAAGAGCTGCCCAAATCTCTCCAATCCATTCCACTCTCCACTCAATTTACAATTTTAACACTTCTGGGTTAAATAAAAGTGGTAATTTATTTTGCACCAACGCAAATAATATGAAGTTGTCTGAAGGGACCAGTCTGGCTCCAGATCACAAATTGAGTAAATATACTCATTGAATTTTTAAAAAATACGTATTGTGTTTGGTTAAAATGATTGATCCTTAAAAATTCGATAACTTTCAGAATAGTTATAATTATTTATGTAGTTTTATATGGTTGGTTAGAGTTACAGTTCTTGCTGGGTTTAAAACACCTCTAGTAATTACAAAGATCTTAGTCACATTATGTTCTTTATTTTGGCGTTTAATTATTTTTCTGTAGGTAGTTAAATGTCAGTGTAATTACCTAACTTACAATTACTGATACAAACAAAGGGGGTGTGGCCTCACATCAGCATGTGTTTTTAACATTGGGTAGTACACAAACCATCTCTCATCCAGTAAGTTTCACAGTTCATTAAACAGAGACTTTCAAAAAAACTCAATGAAACAAACATTTTTTAAAGCCCCCTACACTTAAATGATTACAAACGGAGTGAAAAAGGATGAAATTGTTTTAATTATAAATATTGCAAGTTTATTTAACTTTTCCTGTGAAAGCGTCCGCGTAAAAAGGTTTCGTAAAGTCAATAAATGAAAAATAAATACAAAACATTTCTTATAATGTTAATTTATCTCGCCGTAACCATGCCCTCAAAAAACACAAAACTGCATAGTTAAGAAGTATGTGCATATTATATACTAATATCAAAATTTTAGAGATCTATAATTTATAGTTTATACACTGAAGAGCCAAAAAAACGGGTACACCTGCCTAATATCGTGTACCCCCCTCCCCCCCNCAGACCTGACCTTAAATCTGGAAACAGTATGTACACTCAAGAGTAAAAAAAATGGTTAACCTGCCTAATATCGTATAGGGCCCACCGAACACGCAGAAGTGCCGCAAGACGGCGTGGCATGGACTCGACTAATGTCTGAAGGTATGCAGGAGGTACTGAAATCCGTGCCAATTTGAGAAAGGGTTGCACGTCTGTCACGTTTAATGATTCACGTCAGTCGTCGTTTGTCCCGTTCGTTCACGATTTTTTTCCGGCCACAGCGATGTCANGTTTGTCCCGTTCGTTCACGATTTTTTTCCGGCCACAGCGATGTCAAAGATTTGATGTTTTACCGGATTCCCGATATTCACGGCACACTCGTGAAATGGTCGTGCGCGAACATCCAAATGTTATCGCTACCTCGGAGATGCTATATCCCATCTCTCGTGCGCAGACTATAACACCACGTTCAAACTCACTTAAATATTGATAACCTGCCAATATATCAGCAGTAACCGATCTAGCTGCCGACCGCATCGCGTTACTCTGATTGGTTCCATACCTCTGTTATTTGCATACGCACGCCTATACCAGTTTTTTTTTTGTCTCTTCGTTGTAATTGCATACGTTCCATAACTGGTCTTTAACCTGTAAAATGTTAACATTCATTGTGATTTATACATATTTATAAAAGAAAGACGCGACTCCTAACTTTGCTAACAGCTAAGTAATCTGTTTGTGCTCTGAATGAGTTTCAACTTCAGGAAGAATGTTCAGTGTCGCAAGTCCATTAAGTCTGGTTTCATACATGCTGTTGCGGAGACACGTTTTCAGCCTGTTTAATGTGGAGAGTGATTTCCTAGCACTGCTTGTCGACACGGGGGGAGGGGATTGCATACGCTTTCAGAAGTTTAAACACTGTTGGGGAAGGACTTCGTTCACAAAAATTAAGTAGCTCAATTATTGGGCTCTTAATATTGTTATTTATATCAGTGACCTTTATGTACCGCAGTTTAAGTTCATCTTTTAGTGAATTAAGGTTATATGTCATCAATCAGTTTTTCACTGATTGTGCGCGACCGCGCGCACTTTCTTTACAATTTTACAACAAGTTACTGATGTAATTAATAAGCCTACTTTGCTCAACATGGGTGCAAATAATTTTTTCATAAGTCCTTAAAAACTGAGTTGGTAGGTAGGACTTAAATTATATTTGAAAGCAATAACATTAGAACTGAAACCAGAAAAGTATGCAACATTAGTGAAACAGTTACAATTACACACGTGCCTTACCCGGGACTTGAACCGAGAAAAAAACCGTACAGTAAGCTAGCGTGTCGTACAGTAAGCTAGCGTGTCGTACAGTAAGCTAGCATGTCCTACAGTAAGCTAGCGTGTCGTATGGTAAGCTAGCGTGTCGTACAGTTAGGTAGTGTGTCGTGCAGTATGCTAGCGTGTCGAACAGTAAGCTAGCGTGTAGTACAGTAAGCTAGCGTGTAGTACAGTAAGGTAGCATGTCGTGCAGTAAGCTAGCGTGTTGTGCAGTAAGCTAGCGTGTAGTATAGTAAGCTAGCGTGTCGTATGATAAGCTAGCGTGTCGTGCAGTAAGCTAGCGTGTCCTACAGTAAGCTAGCGTGTCGTACAGTTAGGTAGTGTGTCGTGCAGTATGCTAGCGTGTCGTACAGTAAGCTTGCGTGTCGTGCAGTAAGCTAGCGTGACGTGCAGTAAGCTAGTGTGTAGTACAGTAAGCTAGCGTGTCGTGCAGTAAGCTAGCATGTCCTACAGTAAGCTAGCGTGTCGTACAGTTAGGTAGTGTGTCGTGCAGTATACTAGCGTGTCGTAGAGTAAGCTTGCGTGTCGTGCAGTAAGCTAGCGTGACGTGCAGTAAGCTAGCATGTAGTACAGTAAGCTATCGTGTCGTACAGTAAGGTAGCGTATTGTACAGTAAGCTAGCATGTCGTGCAGTAAGCTTGCATGTCGTGCAGTAAGCTAGCGTGTCGTACAGTAAGCTTGCGTGGCGTGCAGTAAGCTAGCATGTCGTACAGTAAGCTAGCGTGTAGTACAGTAAGCTAGCGTGTAGTGCAGTAAGGAAGTGCGTCGTGCAGTAAGCTTGTGTGTCGTACAGTTCGGTAGTGCGTCGTAGAGTAAGCTAGCGTGTAGTACAGTAAGCTAGCATGTAGTACAGTAAGCTAGTGTGTAGTACAGTAAGCTAGTGTGTCGTACAGTAAGCTAGCGTGTCGTGCAGTAAGCTAGCATGTCCTACAGTAAGCTACCGTGTCGTACAGTATGCTAGCGTGTCGTAGAGTAAGCTAGCGTGTCGTGCAGTAAGCTAGCGTGATGTGCAGTAAGCTAGCATGTAGTACAGTAAGCTAGCATGTCGTACAGTAAGGTAGCGTATTGTACAGTAAGCTAGCGTTTCGTGCAGTAAGCTTGCATGTCGTGAAGTAAGCAAGCGTGTCGTACAGTAAGCTTGCGTGTCGTGCAGTAAGCTAGCATGTCGTACAGTAAGGTAGCGTGTAGTACAGTAAGATAGCGTGTAGTACAGTAAGCTCGTGTATAATACAGTTAGGTAGTGCATCGTGCAGTATGCTAGCGTGTCGTACAGTAAGCTTGCGTGTCGTGCAGTAAGCTAGCGTGACGTGCAGTAAGCTAGCATGTAGTACAGTAAGCTTGCGTGTCGTACAGTTAGGTAGTGCGTCGTGCAGTAAGCTTGCGTGTCGTACAGTTAGGTAGTGCGTCGTAGAGTAAGCTAGCGTTTAGTAGAGTAAGCTAGCGTGTAGTACAGTAAGGCAGCATGTCGTAGAGTAAGGAAGCATGTAGTACAGTAAGCTTGCGTGTCGTACAGTTAGGTAATGCGTCGTGCAGTATGCTAGCGTGTCGTAGAGTAAGCTAGCATGTAGTACAGTAAGCTTGCGTGTCGTGCAGTAAGCTAGCATGTCTTACAGTAAGCTAGCGTGTAGTACAGTAAGGTAGCGTGTTGTACAGTAAGGTAGCATGTCGTACAGTAAGCTAGTGTGTAGTACAGTTAGGTAGTGCGTCGTGCAGTATGCTAGCGTGTCGTAGAGTAAGCTTGCGTGTCGTGCAGTAAGCTAGCGTGACGTGCAGTAAGCTAGCATGTAGTACAGTAAGTTTGCGTGTCGTAAAGTAAGGTAGTGCGTCGTGCAGTATGCTAGCGTGTCGTAGAGTAAGCTAGCGTGTAGTAAAGTAAGGTAGCGTGTCGTAGAGTAAGCTAGTGTGTAGTACAGTAAACTAGCGTGTAGTACAGTAAGCTAGCATGTCGTGCAGTAAGCTAGCATGTCCTACAGTAAGCTAGCGTGTCGTACAGTTAGATAGTGTGTCGTGCAGTATGCTAGTGTGTCGTGGAGTAAGCTTGCGTGTCGTGCAGTAAGCTAGCATGACTTGCAGTAAGCTAGCATGTAGTACAGTAAGCTAGCGTGTCGTACAGTAAGGTAGCGTATTGTACAGTAAGCTAGCGTGTCGTGCAGTAAGCTTGCGTGTCGTGCAGTAAGCTAGCGTGTTGTACAGTAAGCTAGCATGTCGTGCAGTAAGCTAGCATGTCCTACAGTAAGCTAGCGTGTCGTACAGTTAGGTAGTGTGTCGTGCAGTATGCTAGCGTGTCGAAAGTAAGCTTGCGTATCGTGCAGTAAGCTAGCGTGTCGTGCAGTAAGCTAGCATGTAGTAAGGTAAGCTAGCATGTCGTACAGTAAGCTAGTGTGTAGTACAGTTAGGTAGCATGTCGTACAGTAAGGTAGCGTGTCGTACAATAAGCTAGCGTGTAGTACAGTAAGCTAGCGTGTAGTACAGTAAGCTAGTGTGTAGTACAGTAAGGTAGTGCGTCGTGCAGTATGCTAGCGTGTCGTAGAGTAAGCTAGCATGTAGTACAGTAAGGTAGCGTGTCGTAGAGTAAGGTAGCGTGTAGTACAGTAAGCTAGCGTGTAGTACAGTTAGCTTTCGTGTAGTACAGTAAGCTAGCATGTAGTACAGTTAGGTAGTGCGTCGTGCAGTATGCTAGCGTGTCGTAGAGTAAGCTTGCGTGTCGTGCAGTAAGCTAGCGTGATGTGCAGTAAGCTAGCATGTCCTACAGTAAGCTAGCGTGTCGTACAGTTAGGTAGTGTGTCGTGCAGCATGCTAGCGTGTCGTAGAGTAAGCTTGCGTGTCGTGCAGTATGCTAGCGTGACGTGCAGTAAGCTAGCATGTAGTACAGTAAGCTAGCAAGTCGTACAGTATGTTAGTGTGTCCTAAAGTAAGCTAGCGTTTCGTACAGTTAGGTAGTGCGTCGTGCAGTATGATAGCGTGTCGTAGAGTAAGCTTGTGTGTCGTGCAGTAAGCTAGCGTGTCGTGCAGTAAGCTAGCATGTCGTACAGTAAGCTAGCATGTAGTACAGTAAGGTAGCGTGTTGTACAGTAAGGTAGCATGTCGTACAGTAAGCTAGTGTGTAATACAGTTAGGTAGTGCGTCGTGCAGTATGCTAGCGTGTCGTAGAGTAAGCTTGCGTGTCGTGCAGTAAGCTAGTGTGACGTGCAGTAAGCTAGCATGTACTACAGTAAGTTTGCGTGTCGTAAAGTTAGGTAGTGCGTCGTGCAGTATGCTAGCGTGTCGTAGAGTAAGCTAGCGTGTAGTAAAGTAAGGTAGCGTGTCGTAGAGTAAGCTAGCGTGTCGTGCAGTAAGCTAGCATGTCGTACAGTAAGCTAGCGTGTAGTACAGTAAGGTAGCGTGTTGTACAGTAAGGTAGCATGTCGTACAGTAAGCTAGTGTGTAATACAGTTAGGTAGTGCGTCGTGCAGTATGCTAGCGTGTCGTAGAGTAAAGTAGTACGTCGTGCAGTATGCTAGCGTGTCGTAGAGTAAGCTAGCGTGTAGTAAAGTAAGGTAGCGTGTCGTAGAGTAAGCTAGCGTGTCGTGCAGTAAGCTAGCATGTCGTACAGTAAGCTAGCGTGTAGTACAGTAAGGTAGCGTGTTGTACAGTAAGGTAGCATGTCGTACAGTAAGCTAGTGTGTAATACAGTTAGGTAGTGCGTCGTGCAGTATGCTAGCGTGTCGTAGAGTAAGGTAGTGCGTCGTGCAGTATGCTAGCGTGTCGTAGAGTAAGCTAGCGTGTAGTACAGTAAGGTAGCGTGTCGTAGAGAAAGGTAGTGTGTAGTACATTAAGCTAGCGTGTAGTGCAGTTAGGTAGTGCGTCGTGCAGTAAGCTTGCATGTCGTACAGTTAGGTAGTGCGTCGTGCAGTAAGCTTGCGTATCGTACAGTTAGGTAGTGCATCGTAGAGTAAGCTAGCGTGTAGTAAAGTAAGCTAGCGTGTAGTACAGTAAGGTAGCGTGTCGTACAGTAAGGTAGCGTGTCGTAGAGTAAGGTAGCGTGTAGTACAGTAAGGTAGCGTGTCGTAGAGTAAGGTAGCGTGTAGTACAGTAAGTTTGCATGTCGTACATTTAGGTAGTGCGTCGTGCAGTATGCTAGCGTGTCGTAGAGTAAGCTAGCATGTAGTACAGTAAGCTTGCGTGTCGTGCAGTAAGCTAGCATGTATTACAGTAAGGTAGCGTGTCGTACAGTAAGGTAGCATGTCGTACAGTAAGCTAGTGTGTAGTAGAGTTAGGTAGTGCGTCGTGCAGTATGCTAGCGTGTCGTACATTTAGGTAGTGCGTCGTGCAGCATGCTAGCATGTCGTAGAGTAAGCTTGTGTATCGTGCAGTAAGCTAGTGTGACGTGCAGCAAGCTAGCTAGTCCTGCAGTAAAATAGCGTGTAGTACAGTAAGGTAGTGTGTCGTACAGTAAGCTAGCGTGTCGTGCAGTATGCTAGCGTGTCGTACATTTAGGTAGTGCGTCGTGCAGCATGCTAGCATGTCGTAGAGTAAGATTGTGTATCGTGCAGTAAGCTAGTGTGACGTGCAGCAAGCTAGCTTGTCCTGCAGTAAAATAGCGTGTAGTACAGTAAGGTAGTGTGTCGTACAGTAAGCTAGCGTGTCGTGCAGTATGCTNTGTCCTGCAGTAAAATAGCGTGTAGTACAGTAAGGTAGTGTGTCGTACAGTAAGCTAGCGTGTCGTGCAGTATGCTAGCGTGTATTACAGTAAGGTAGTGTGTCATGCAGTAAGCTAGCGTGTAGTACATTAAGCTAGCATGTAGTACAGTAAGCTAGCGTGTCTTACAGTAAGGTAGCGTATTGTACAGTAAGTTAGCGTGTCGTGCAGTAAGCTTGCGTGACGTGCAGTAAGCTAGCGTGTTGTACAGTAAGCTAGCGCGTCGTTCAGTAAGATAGCATGTCCTACAGTAAGCTAGCATCTCGTACAGTTAGGTAGTGTGTCGTGCAGTATGCTAGCGTGTCGTAGAGTAAGCTTGCGTATCGTGCAGTAAGCTAGCGTGTCGTGCAGTAAGCTAGCATGTCCTACAGTAAGCTAGCGTGTCGTACAGTTAGGTAGTGTGTCGTGCAGTATGCTAGCGTGTAGAACAGTAAGCTAGCGTGTAGTACAGTAAGCTAGCGTGTAGTACAGTAAGGTAGCATGTCGTGCAGTAAGCTAGCGTGTTGTGCAGTAAGCTAGCGTGTAGTATAGTAAGCTAGCGTGTCGTATAGTAAGCTAGCGTGTCGTGCAGTAAGCTAGCGTGTCCTACAGTAAGCTAGCGTGTCGTACAGTTAGGTAGTGCGTCGTGCAGTATGCTAGCGTGTCGTAGAGTAAGCTTGCGTGTCGTGCAGTAAGCTAGCGTGACGTGCAGTAAGCTAGCATGTCCTACAGTAAGCTAGCGCTTCGTACAGTTAGGTAGTGTGTCCTTCAGTATGCTAGCGTGTCGTAGAGTAAGCTTGCGTGTCGTGCAGTATGCTAGCGTGACCTGCAGTAAGCTAGCATGTAGTACAGTAAGCTAGCGTGTCGTACAGTAAGTTAGTGTCCTAAAGTAAGCTAGCGTTTCGTACAGTTAGGTAGTGCGTCGTGCAGTATGCTAGCGTTTCGTAGAGTAAGCTTGCGTTTCGTGCAGTAAGCTAGCGTGACGTGCAGTAAGCTAGCATGTAGTACAGGAAGCTTGCATGTCGTGCATTAAGCTATCATGTCGTACAGTAAGCTAGTGTGTAGTACAGTAAGGTAGCATGTCGTACAGTAAGGTAGCGTGTCGTACAGTAAGCTAGTGTGTAGTACAGTAATCTAGTGTGTAGTACATTAAGCTAGTGTGTAGTACAGTAAGGTAGAGCGTCGTGCAGTAAGCTTGCATGTCGTACAGTTAGGTAGTGCGTCGTGCAGTAAGCTTGCGTGTCGTACAGTTAGGTAGTGCGTCGTAGAGTAAGCTAGCGTGTAGTACAGTAAGCTAGCGTGTAGTACAGTAAGGTAGCGTGTCGTACAGTAAGGTAGCGTGTAGTACAGTAAGCTAGTGTGTAGTACAGTAAGGTAGCGTGTCGTAGAGTAAGGTAGCGTGTAGTACAGTAAGCTTGCGTGTCGTACAGTTAGGTAGTGCATCGTGCAGTATGCTAGCGTGTCGTAGAGTAAGCTAGCATGTAGTACAGTAAGCTTGTGTGTCGTGCAGTAAGCTAGCATGTCGTACAGTAAGCTAGCGTGTATTACAGTAAGGTAGCGTGTCGTACAGTAAGTTAGCGTATCGTACAGTAAGCTAGTGTGTAGTACAGTTAGGTAGTGCGTCGTGCAGTATGCTAGCGTGTCGTGGAGTAAGCTTGCGTGTCGTGCAGTAAGCTAGCATGACGTGCCATAAGCTAGCATGTAGTACAGTAAGCTTGCGTGTCGTACAGTTAGATAGTGCGTCGTGCAGTATGCTAGCGTGTCGTAGAGTAAGCTTGCGTGTCGTGCAGTAAGCTTGCGTGACGTGCAGTAAGCTATCATGTACTACAGTAAGCTTGCGTGTCGTGCAGTAAGCTAACATGTCGTACAGTAAGCTGGCGTGTAGTACAGTAAGGTAGCGTGTCGTACATTAATGTAGCGTGTCGTACAGTAAGCTAGTGTGTAGTACAGTTAGGTAGTGCGTCTTGCAGTATGCTAGCGTGTCGTAGAGTAAGCTTGCGTGTCGTGCAGTAAGCTAGCGTGACGTGCAGTAAGCTAGTATGTAGTACAGTAAGCTTGCCTGTCGTACAGTTAGGTAGTGCGTCGTGCAGTATGCTAGCGTGTCGTAGAGTAAGCTAGCGTGTAGTACAGTAAGGTAGCATGTCGTAGAGTAAGCTAGCATGTTGTACAGTAAGCTAGCGTGTAGTACAGTAAGCTAGCGTGTCGTACATTTAGGTAGTGCGTCGTGCAGTATGCTAGCATGTTGTAGAGTAATATTGTGTGTCGTGCAGTAAGCTAGCGTGACGTGCAGTAAGCTAGCGTGTCCTACAGTAAGATAGCGTGTAGTACAGTAAGGTAGTGTGTCGTACAGTAAGCTAGCGTGTCGTGCAGTAAGCTAGCGTGTAGTACAGTAAGGTAGTGTGTCATGCAGTAAGCTAGCGTGTAATACATTAAGCTAGCGTGTAGTACAGTAAGCTAGCGTGTTGTACAGTAAGCTAGCGTGTCGTACAGTATGCTAGCGTGTCGTGCAGTAAGCTAGCATGTAGTACAGTAAGGTAGCGTGTCGTACAGTAAGGTAGCGTGTCATACAGTAAGCTAGCGTGTCGTGCAGTAAGCTAGTGTGTCGTACAGTAAGCTAGCGTGTCGTGCAGTAAGCTAGCATGTAGTACAGTAATGTAGCGTGTCGTACAGTAAGCTAGCGTGTAATAGAGTAAGCTAGCGTGTCGTGCAGTAAGCTTGCGTGTCGTGCAGTAAGCTAGCGTGTCGTACAGTAAGCTAGCGTGTCGTACTGTAAGCTAGCGTGGAATACACTACATTATGGAGGTTGGGTTGAAGCATCAGCTTCGGATTTAATCAGTCTAATGTTTCGAATGGTAGGGGTTACTAACCTAAAATATTTAGAGGGCCGTCATTTTGAAAATAAGCGACTGAGTAACTTAAATATGTGAGTTTACATAGCCTACCGTAGCGCTTCTAGTGTGGATAATTTGGTGCAAATCGGTGGTTTGTTCCCTGAGGTATGCTATTAAATAACATTTTTCTTATTTGATGCTATCGTATAAAATTTTCCAAAAATAGAAGCTCCACATACAATGCTTCTAATGTATAATGTCTTCCTTAAAAAATTTGGTTGAATTTGGTTAAATTATGCAAACTTACCTACATTATTTATGAGGTCGCCATTTTGAACTCCGTGGTCTGACCCATTTAAATCATTTAAGTTTGCGTGGACTTCTGTAGAATTTTTGGTATGCACAATTTGGTACATATTAGTTGAAATGTTGCAGTGTACAATTTAGTGGGGATCGGTTGATTAGTCCTCGAGATATGGCATTAAACCTCCATAATTTTCATATGGCGATCTTCATAAATGAAGGACAAAAAATTAATGTAGTAGAGTATTCGATGATTGTATACTGCCAATACACAAAGTTAACTTTAAATAAATTACATAATATGTTAGATATAGCACACAAAACTAAAATGAATTTAAAGCCGTCATTCTAAAAATAAGTGTGTCATACATAAAAAAAATACATATATTAATATGGCTTGCCACAGTACGACATATTTTCCAAATTTTGTAAGAATATCTTAATTGTTTCCCCGACGCATGGGATAAACACTTAATTTGTATTATACATTATTTATATATTATTTGTCAAACAAAATGGCAGAGAAATGAGGCTCTGCATAGAAATATTTAATGGTTGTAATAGGCACTGCCAGCACATAAATTTAAGTTGGAACTTGTTTCGTTGATAAAATATACTGAGCTAAAATATTTATATAGCCACCATTTTGAAAATAAGTGCCTGGCCTACTTAAAACACACCAGTTTACACCACCTGCTGCAGTACTATTTGTTTGCCAAACTTGGTAGGAATCTGTCAATTTTTTTTCCGAGATATGACAGAAAAACTTTATTTATACGCATGTCGCTATCTTACAAAATAGATGACAAAATATGTTACATGTAGATATAGTTTATGTTTGTTCTACCTACTGGCAGCATACAAAGTTAAGTTGAAATTGATTACATGGTTTCAACGATAAAGCATTCTAAGCTAAAAATAGCTGCATGGCCACCATTTTTAAAATAAGTATCACTTAACATTATTTGCATCATTACTACTTGTTTGCCAAATTTGGTAGGAATTGTTATGTTTTTGACCGAAATATGACATCATAATAACATTATTTATTCGCTTGTTGTTCTCTTCCAAAATGGCCGACAAAAGTTATTATGTGTTGGTATATAAAATGCTTCTGACAAATACTTTCAGTATACAAAATTAAATTTAATTATTTAAATGGCCGCCATTTAGAAAGTAAGTACCTAGTGAAGTTCAATCTCTTGCGTTGATTTGGCCTATCATAGTATTTATTATTTACCTGCCAAATTGGGTGTGAATTGGTTCAATAGTTTTCAAAATATAATGAAAAATCTTTTTTTTTTTTATTTGGTGCTAATTTTTAAAATGGTAGACTAACAACAGAATTCAAGGCTTACATGATGCTCTGCCTGCATACGAAATTTTGGTTTAAATCGGTTCAATGGTTTCCAAGATATGACATATTACCCCAAATTTTAAAATGCCTGCCATTTTGAAAGTAAGTGACCAACGTGGTTGAAAACTATAAAAGTCAGGTGTCCTTACTATGTACTATATGTGTACCAAGTTTGGTGGAATTCGTTCCTCGCGTTCGAAAATTTAAAGAGGGGCACAGACACACACAGGCACAGAAAGGAAAGTGATCTCATAAGCCTTTCTTTCCTTCGGAAAGTAGAATAACAACTAGCGAGCATGTGGTCCCCTATTACAAAAAACTCTCGTTTTGATGGCAGACGTAACCTTGTCACGTCATTGCTGTTCAAGTGCTGCGAACCGATTATCCTCTCCGCCTTGCCTCCAACTCTTGTCCGGGTCATTTATCGTCTGTCGCCTCTGGAATTGGTGGGAACAGCGTCTTATGCAAGTAGAGTTAGCCACAGCCTTCAAAAAGTTCCGTTCGCAGACATTTGTTTGATCTAGCTCTCCAGTAATTACTCAGTACTAGTGACCTAACCGCACCTAACCCCCNAGTATGCGTGTGTGCTTATGTACGCGTGTGTGTGAATTTGTGTATTTTAGTTTCGAGTTTTAACAATTTCTATAGTATGGCTATTGTAATTTTTCTTTGCGGCTGAGTTGGTTTACGGTTGTCTAACTTTAATTACAGAGTGGTTCTGAGGGGGTAGGCACTCTTGCCTTAACAGCACCACCAAAAATGAGGCAAATAAATCAAATAATCATGTACCTCTGAAACATCCTGAATGAACTCGCACATAAAACAAGCAGGATTATTAAATGGCAGTTAAGAAGTTAATAAAGAGCAATTTTCAAGAATAGGAACGTTTATTCGATTTACGTACTAAAAGCTATCAAAAAAAAATTCAAATAATTTATGTCTTACATTTCCATGAAGATTATTCCTCACCAGAATAATTGTGAAAGTAATTAAACTACATTGTTTTGGATTTTGAAAAACTCAACCGTTTAGGGCAATTTGAGTTTAATGTAGAATTTATCAATGCTGGGTTACTGTGGTTGGCCATTTGCACGGACAGTAATACGTAATATATCTCGGATGGTCAATCACATTTATTCTGAAGCGCTGAGTGTGGGAGATGCTCAGAAGTTCAATAAAGAGAACACCTCTTCAGCTGAAGGAACAGACATCACTCCAAGTTGTTTAATACGGAAAAAGTAACAGTATGCAATCCGTACACTGACCGGTATGATTTTCGGGCCACGTTGTTTTTCTTCAGTATACGGAAATATGCCATGTTTCGTCCTTGAGCAGACAAAACAACAACTGCAGACGTTTGTGACTTTAAATCACTTGGTATTTCCCCCTCACCATCTAAAGCCTTGAAGTGGAGAATATTTAAGCAAAACTATGAACACGTAAGCAAGTATGATTTAATAGAATTAAATTAATCTAATTTCAGCCAGATTTCTGGAAATTCAACAGCAAACTACTACACTTTACAATATCACAGATGAGATTTGACGAGTCACGAACAGTCGATACTGACACTCTTCGAAGGTTATCAAAACAGTTTCCTGCCTTGTGAAGGCTGTGAAATGTGGAAATGTGAAAATTAAAATTGTTAATTAACTTTAGTGTCACCAACTTCTAACTGCAAAGTGGAGAGGAGTTTCATTGCTTTTTGTTCACAGGCGTCTTCATAGCTACTTAAGAATTGTCATGACATAAAGTCAAGGTCAAACCATGTAGCTCTGAGCTTCGTTCATAACGAAGTACTTGGAAAACTAGACACAAGGAAAGTGGCACAGCTCTTTGTTTCAAGAACGTACTGCAGGAAATCTTTATATAAAAGTTTTTGAAGTGAAAATTCGGTCGTGCACTTTATTAATAAGATACGCAACTCCGGCGGATTGTGAAGGAGGCACTTGTGAGCATTAGACTTACTTCACTACTCATTTTCATTATGTGTATTTATAAAATGTTTGTTTTATAGGTTTCGCTTATGATTTAATATAAATCTTTTCCGAAAATATTTTGCATTGGTGATTTAAAACTCTGCACAAGTATATTATAAATGTTGACTCTTTTAAAGTGTAAACAATGCTAAGTTTCATGTTAGATTCTTATGTATGAATTTAGAAATTTTTTCGTAATTATGGGAAAATGTACATTTCCAATTTTTAATNTTTTGACTCTTTTAAAGTGTAAACAATGCTAAGATTCATGTTAGATTCTTATGTATGAATTTAGAAATTTTTTCGTAATTATGGGAAAATGTACATTTCCAATTTTTAATGTTTTTTTTTTTTAGATTTTGCTATATATGATAGAAAAGGCATTACTTAATGTATTAATTTGTAACTTCAGTTACTTTTACCTAATTGAACTTTAGTTCACTGTTTGGTATTTGTATGTACGACTCAGTTATTTTAACAATTCTACTAGTACTGGAATTAAATGTTTTTCTGTTGTATGCTACTATCATTTCATTATTCTGTGTCACTTTATTTTTTGCTGTCCAGTATTTATGGCAGTGTGAAAACACACACACACACACACACACACATATATATNACACTGACCTACCCCACACCAATACAACTGTCAAAGCCACATGGTCAACGGTGATGAACGAGTGTGTAGCTTGTGCCTTAATTTTCAAAAGACAAGCCCTTATATTTGAATAGAATACTTCTAATTGCATTATTATCTCAAAGCAATTGTTTACACAAACAGGGATCTAACTTGAAATCCTACCCGCGCCGCTCATGACAGTCGTGTGGGCAGAGAAGCAGTCCGATGTCGGGGCACGGAGCTGGCTACTGCGCACCTCGGGTGCGCACACTACCCCCATTATCCTATTACGTGTGAGACGACTAGGGGACCGCTCCGAGATTTGCATACGCGAGCGTTTGGCTGTGTCCCGCTGTACTCGTTTTCCTTTCCCCCCCAGAAGAGAGTGAGCCATGCCAGTTTTGCAGACGTCTCGAGGAGGAACTAATGACACGACCACCTTCGACGGAAGTTCGGTAATGATTGCTAGGAGAGGGGAGGGGGGTCGGGTGCGCGACCTTGAGGCGGCGTGGAGCGACTTGGCACACACACACGTCGGCAGACGACCTCTACAGATAATTAGCGACGCTCGCAGCGATTTCGGCGGCCGCGACGTGTGGAGGGGAGGTGGGGGGCAACACGTAACACCTGAACTGTAATACGTCTGCGCCTCCCGTGTGCTTGGCCCGCGGCTGAAGACGGACACTGCTGCAGCCCCGCGTCCGTGCCCTAATACCGACGCCAATGGCATCACGTGCTAGACAAAGCATGTACTATAATGCATTCAAGGTCACTTCCAACTTTTCTGAAGCCCTGCTCAAGTTCTAATTCCAGGATATCCCTCCGCCTCAAGCTTGACGCTTGACTAAGTCTGAAAATGTACTATGCGACGTATTCGTGCGAATTTACTTTAACAATATTTCGTATAAGAACTATGTCGTTCGTACCAGGCATTGCCAACACACTTATTTCCTCTGTTTTTATTCAGGTTAGTTATAAATGAAATACTATAATTTATAAATAAAATATAAATGAAATGTATTTTTTACCAAGAACAACGTACTGTAATGTTCCTTTGTTTGAACGCAAGTATAAAACGCTTCTGACAGAGGACAAGTTTAGGATACAAGCATATAAGTCATACATGAAGTGATTTTTCGAAAGGTTTTTAAAAAAAAACTGCGAATAGACTATTTAGAACATTAATGGTTATTTCCAACTTTTCTGAAGCCCTACTATAGTTCTAATTCAATAATATTCCTCCGCCTCATGCAAACAAAACTGAACGATGTATACAAATTTACACCCTGACAAACAACGCACCACAGTCATGCGCATTCATTTTGATAATATTTTGCATGAGAACTGTTTCTTAGCAGGCGTTACCAACATGCGTATTTTCTCCCTGTATTTTTCATATTAGTTATAAGTTAAATATTAAAATTTATAGATTAAGTATGCGTGAAAGTTCAATTTACCCTAAAATAATCTAGTTTTATGTTAACAGAAGTATGAAACGCTTGTGATACATGACATACTTAGGGAACAACCAAACACGTCAGGTTTGCGGATATTTTTCAAAGGTTTGATTCAAATTGTGCGAAGAAACCGTGATTAGACTATAGAAGCTAGGAAATAGCAGAGCAACTTTGGCACGCTTCAAATATACTCCTGATTTTTTCTAATAAAAAATAAATGCTTTTTTTAAAATAATTTTGGACAATTACAAATAATGGCAACCATTCATAACTTATTTGCAATGGTAGCTGACCGGACATAATTGATCCCTATAAGTTAACTTAGTATTTTAGGTCGTATAAAATTTGGAGCATAAACCTAGGAATTTATGACGAATAACATTGGTCTCGAAACTTATCACAGCTTCTTGGGTANCCCCCCCCCTTCTTCCCCGGTTATGTTGCTAACGTAATTAACTTAACGTAAAGTTGATGGAAACTACGCTTTTGCCAATTTCCAGTAATATATAAAAACTCTTGTAGGTATACATAGTGATGCATTTTAAGAACTAATTAGTGCAATAATTTTAATAGAAATTTTAATTATTATGGACGATATTTTAACAATAAAACATGTTTTGGTGTATTGTGTAGGGCAGGTGCAGATTACTTATCAATGCAATATGAAGACTAATTAGCACTAATGTGTGACGATCTCTGTGGACGATGTTTCAGTGTCTCGCAGGATGGACGTTTACCATTNGCAGGTGCAGATTACTTATCAATGCAATATGAAGACTAATTAGCACTAATGTGTGACGATCTCTGTGGACGATGTTTTCGTGTTAAGGAATAATCAGTGTCTCGCAGGGTGAACGTTTACCATTTTGTGCACGTGCGTTTTGTTGGATAGTTATGTAGCTGTTGTTCACTGGAAGAATAACTCTCTGAGTTTACTCATCTCGAGTTTGNGTGCGTTTTGTTGGATAGTTATGTAGCTGTTGTTCACTGGAAGAATAACTCTCTGAGTTTACTCATCTCGAGTTTGGTGCGTTCGTGTTCAAGAAGGGGAAAATCCCCGTCTAGGATGGTATAACTGTCCAGACTTCATTAACGCCTCTGGTGACACTGAATTAATATATTTGTGAAAACGTATAGCGTAGGGCATTGTCTTAACTTTGGTAAGTGTAGCCCATAGATTTAATAACTTGAATTAAAAATATGTAACTTCCGGTAAAATTGAAGCCGTTGATAACATAAACTTCAGACATCCCTCTGACTTATTGCTATATTATAGAAGTTAAAATGTGGATTGGACAGATATGGACGCCTCTTAACAGCGAGGTCTTCAGAGCCGATGACGGTGAAGTGAGGTAGAAATGGAGCAGCGCTGGAGTGCAAGGACGGGGGAATAGGGAGATCCCCGAGAAGATCCGCCAACCAACATCGGCTCGCACGAATGCCACGTGCGAAAATCGGGGAGCGACCCCGCCGGGAATTGAACCCTGTGTCGGTGGTGGGAGGCTGGCGCTCTAGCCACTACACCATCACGGCCCCTTGTGTAAAAGTGGATTCATACAATATTTACAGACTTCATGTATTCGTCTATGAAATTTAATATCCGTTACTTTGTCTAGGTGCATTTTTCTTATTAATATTATTTTAAAATGTAGTTACTAGTTAAATGTTTAGATAAAATATTAGTGGATAGGTTATCTTCATTCTGGGACATCGGGGTACGGGAAAAGAGGTAAGAGCTTGCCGCGATGACGTCACAAGCGCGGCAGCCGGCCTCGATCATCCCCCCCTCCCCCTCGATTCCCTTTAAAAACACCGGCAGGTAATTCCAGCAACCCGTAACCCTAGAAATCCTTTAATAAAAAAAGGTTTCTTAAAAAAAAAATTTAATCTAGTATGTTGTATATATTGTGACTTGTTACGGCATCATGCTCGATATGCACTTGCATATATGCCAGTCCTTTATTGTATGTTACGTGACTGACTATCCATGTCCAGGCGGTTTCATATATTTTACATTCGGTTTCCCCATCCCTTGCATTAGTCTGATGATATGTTTTTATATTACNGTCCAGGCGGTTTCATATATTTTACATTCGGTTTCCCCATCCCTTGCATTAGTCTGATGATATGTTTTTATATTACCATGTATGTATTTATTTTACTGTTACTCTTGAATATGTACATCATGCATGCAGCGCATTTGCATATAATCTTGATTTTTTTTTTCGCATATAGTGGTTTGTTGTCTGTTGCTTATGTATACATTGTAAGATGTATTTAACCTGGATGATGGTGGACGAAGGGAGGCTGAGGGGGTCCAAGTTGGTATACACCTGCAGTAGCAGTCAANGTCCAGGCGGTTTCATATATTTTACATTCGGTTTCCCCATCCCTTGCATTAGTCTGATGATATGTTTTTATATTACTATGTATGTATTTATTTTACTGTTACTCTTGAATATGTACATCATGCATGCAGCGCATTTGCATATAATCTTGATTTTTTTTTCGCATATAGTGGTTTGTTGTCTGTTGCTTATGTATACATTGTAAGATATATTTAACCTGGATGATGGTGGACGAAGGGAGGCTGAGGGGGTCCAAGTTGGTATACACCTGCAGTAGCAGTCAANGTATTTAACCTGGATGATGGTGGACGAAGGGAGGCTGAGGGGGTCCAAGTTGGTATACACCTGCAGTAGCAGTCAAGGACGGCGGTGGGCGATTGTCGATTGCGTGCGGGCCGATGCGTATGGGTATGCTGTTTCAGAACCTACACCCCTACTTGTACTCTCCTGACACATTACTAATTTTTTCAGTTTCGTAGCTAGTGCTATTTTCAGATTCTTCTTATTTGTTGGCTAGTGATCAAGTAATCAAATCGTCATTAACGCCGACATGTTTACAATGTTTAGGCCAGTATGTTGTCATTATACACCTTAAGTGGAATGAAGCTGTTGTGGGGTACATACATGTATTAACTTATATTCCCAAGCATCATGGTGAGAAATGTATGTAAACTGTGCATTGCAACCTGATTCATACATGAACACTGACTCCGAGGATGTTTTTATCACAAGGTCGCAGTGCCGACATTTTAATTAAACATTGGAGTGTTAATTCCCACGCCTTTGAATACGCTGACGTCAGCCATATTGGGTATTATGGCGCCGTTCGTCTGTGGTGACGCCGCCGCTTGTGATTGGCCGCGAGGCGCCAGAATATTGTTTGATTGGACACGCTCTCGACTTGGCTATAGGCTGTTCACCATTAATTACGCACTTATGAAATCAGCATTTGAAAAATGCACTGACCCTAACTGCAAAATGTTTTAACGGACACTGTGACTGACATGCGCCCAGTGACAGACGGAAAGTAGTTCCGTGTTTTAACGTTGAATTGAAAGTGCTAGGTAAACATTCGTAGCTCTTAAAAAAATGTTATTTTGCGTACTGTTTTTCTCTTCATGAATGTAAGAGTAAGAATGAGCAGATTTGTAAAATACTTGTCTATTAATTTCACAATCTCACTTGGCTGGCCCATTATGAAAGTGCTGAAGTCCGTGGAAATATTAATTTTACATATGGCAAAAAAAACAGACAATGTGCGTGCAAGTAGATCTTAAGCAGGGTTTCCAAAGGTGCTCAGTTCACAGTGAACAGCATATACTGATTTGAAGTATTTTTATTGAAACTTGAGCAACTATTGGCCGTGACCTGGAGATGCTCATTTTTGAAATTTTGCCCACTGATGCTAGCGGTAATATTAGAGACTACAGTCGTATAAAAACATTAAAATTAAGAATAAATAACTAACTTGTATTTTAAAAAACGCCGTCAATTGAGGATTTTTAGTAATNATAAAAACATTAAAATTAAGAATAAATAACTAACTTGTATTTTAAAAAACGCCGTCAATTGAGGATTTTTAGTAATTCGGAACTTTAAAGATATTTTATTTGTGGAATTTATCTAGCGTGTGCACATTCTGAAATTAACTTTTAACATTTTCNTCGGAACTTTAAAGATATTTTATTTGTGGAATTTATCTAGCGTGTGCACATTCTGAAATTAACTTTTAACATTTTCTTTGCACGCAATTAACAGTTTTAGAAGCATTTTCAGTTTAATTAAATTGCAATCCCATTAATTTACAGTTCGTAGGAAGGGTGGTATTTTCAAAGCCATAAAACTCAGATTTTAAAATAATTCTTTTTCAACAAATTTCTTTTCCCATCAGCACAACGTTTTACTCGCCATTTAACCTGTTAATGAACCATGAAAACCACTGGACAATGTTGTGTTGTAGTTAGTTCCTTTCTTGTTCTTGTCGCTGCATGTTTTGTGTTTTATCTCAACTGCTTTGTTCTCTGCCTTACGTATACTGTTGTATCATGTGAGTATTGGAAGTGACACCTTCACCTCACTGCAGTGACACACCACTGAATTTCCAAGTTTTTTTTTTTTTTTTTTCACGGCGCCCAGCAATTAAGTGAGCTATACTAACTTTTCAAACAACACTCATACATTGTTCACATACTAGTTTTATTCACTCCAGTAGAAGGGGCCTCCCACCTAGGTGCACCAGGTTCGAGGCGATGTGCATGTGGGAATCGTGCCGGCCGATGCCGCTGGTTGGTGGGTTTTCTCGGGGATCTCCAGTTTCCCCCCCCCCCC
>NQII01000381.1:77976-113693 GCA_002778355.1 Clitarchus hookeri | reverse complement strand
GCGATTTGCGCTGTGGGGAGCAAGGTTCGTCACACTTCCTGTATGTCTCTACTTAGCTGTCTCGAGGCGATGGTTCATCTCTCAGCTGGCGACCTCGGGACCGCTCCGTCACTCGGTGGATGGGCTGCGACGCCTGGGCTGCGTCCTTTCCTCGCCGACCGGTGTCGACGTCTCTATGCCTTCTCTCGTACTCGTTCCTCCCGGCGCCACTCCGCACTCCGCNACCGGTGTCGACGTCTCTATGCCTTCTCTCGTACTCGTTCCTCCCGGCGCCACTCCGCACTCCGCGCTTCACATCGTCCGACTGCCCCGATCCTTCCTCTTCCTTATGTTTTTGTATGCTCATTCGCCATATTAAACTCGCATCATCTCTGCATGTGGCCGGGCTGACTGCCGCATCCTCTGGGTCGTAAAAACGTATTCGGTGCTCCGGCTACCCGCACGTGGGCCCAGTGTCGTCCCTCGATTCTGGCATTGAAGTTTACTGCTCCGCTCTGCACATGCTGGAACACTTGGTGGCCCCCTTGGTCGGCGCAGTGTTTCTTCTGCCTCCGGATATCGCGTCGCTATTATTCTCGCACGCTTGCCAAAAGCTCTCATCATTTATTACGGTAGCCAGCTCAGGAGAGACACAGCTGCTGGTGTGAGCTTAGCTTCCCCTT
Organism: Clitarchus hookeri; assembly: GCA_002778355.1. Classification (NCBI taxonomy): domain Eukaryota; kingdom Metazoa; phylum Arthropoda; class Insecta; order Phasmatodea; family Phasmatidae; genus Clitarchus; species Clitarchus hookeri. The sequence goes on along the minus strand of NQII01000381.1, from coordinate 113,031 downwards.
GTAGCTGCGAGATGTAGCTGCGTCTGTCTTCCTCCGCATGTGGCCCCTACACCATGTGTTCATTCCGCCTTGGAATCCTGGCGCCATTCTTCTAGCACGCTCGCCAAACCCTTAATATTTATTGCGGTAGCGAGCCTGCGAGTTTCGGCAGAGTGTGCCTTCTGACGAAAAAATATCTTTCGGGACGCGGGACGCGTCAATGGAACATAAACAAAATGTTTTTTCAAGCAATGTATCATTGCTTGTAAGGTCACTATAGATAACATTGCAGTAATCTATACTTGGGAGTGTAAGTGACGGCACAAGAAGTTTTTTTTTGTAGATATGGGTTAACATTATTTCATGCGCTTGAGAAAGTGCAATGAGCAGAATACTTTTTGGTAATTATAAAGAATAGTGACTTTTCCGAAAATCGGGAAATAATATCTTCAAATTTTATATGGTCATTAATTACTAATCACTAGAGACCGGAAAAAATCGCGAGTTCAATGACCTGCAGGCTAGACTCTACAGTCTTATGTACGAATATGCCGACATCAACTGCACATTGGTTGCTGCTGTCACAGTGGAAGGCGACGATTGGACCAGCATTCTCCAGGAAGTGTCAAATACGGCGTGGGCCAATGGATTAAGTTATTTAAACGCATGTGTTTTGAATTCTAGCTTATCCTTAAATGAATCCCCGAATTCTTCAGGTCTCTACTAATCACACTTAATACGAATTGTTTTGGAGCTTCACGTAATTTGCAGTATATACCATGAAAAGTGATGTTGAGGAAGGCTATTCAGATCGGGGTGTTTGTGCGGTAAAACACGTGACATGTATGGCGAATATATTTCTTTCGGGCCGCAGAATCGTGTTTCATTCGAGAACACCTCTCAAAATTACATGTATTTTACAAAACATTAGTCACAAGTTATTTTATTGCCGACACGCTAAGTTTATCTCTAAATAGTATAAAACAAAGTCGCTTAACCGCGTCTGTCTGTGTACTCGCTTAATACTTCTAAACTGCTTTATAAATTTTGATGCAGTTTTCAAAATCATTTAGAGAATTTCTTGGGAAAGAGTTTGGTGTATAATACATTTATATTTAATGTACGGATAGTAGAGAAATGCCGAACCGTTTGTAATCAAGTCGTAAACCCCCGCTTTTAGGGCGCTTAAATGGCTTGCACTGACTAGACCATAAGAGATACATCAAATTAATGACATACAGAATTGTAACTCTCAAAAATGTCTACAGAAAAGTTCGCGATAGCGGATGACCCACAGTAACCATTTTTGTCTTTCAAAGTATCGCTGTAAAAACTAAATGGTTACCGGGCGAAGCCGGGCCGGTTCGCTTAGTACAAGTATAAAGCCATGCTGATCGGGCCGTGTCGGGAAATTACTTAATTCTGTTGAATTTTTCGAGGCTTGCCTTGTCTGTATTCACGAGACGATTGTACTACGTGACATATTAGTAGTAAAAATAATATACGTATCATACAAAAAGACGTTCACAGATGGTGTTTACAAACAGTTGACGTGTATCGCCATAATACATTCCAATACATTCGTTGACCAATGATGCACAGAGACAGGAAACAAATGCGCATCGATTTTGGTTTACGTCACAGTTGTATGTTGGGAATTTGCGCAAATTCAGTGTGCCGTGTGACTTGACTGTGCGGAGGTTTATGGTTTACGAGTGCCGATACGCGTGTTTTATTGGAATTCACTCTGTTCGGCGTGTTAACTGTGTGGAAATACGAGTGTTTATGTGCCATTGTGTTCGTGCAAAGTGTTAAAATATAATAATTGTGCGGAAAAGTAAGTGTCTGTGGAGTTTCGACAAATTGAATAGACGATGTCGTGCTTTATCGTTGACAATTAGTCACCTAAGAGGTATGATTGCCGCTTCAATGGGTGAGTAACGTAATACATTTGTAGTTTAAGCATGGAAAGTGTATATAGTGTAGTGAATTGTACTGTGTAAAGTATTGCGTGTGAGTGTGGTATTTGAAGGACTTGCGTGCAGCTGCCGCCAGCCATGTACACTCTAAATATGAATCAGTGAGGATTCCACTGTTTCAATCAGTTAACAGTATCTGACTGATTCAACAGTCACTTCAGTGAATTTAACTGATTAATCAGTGAAAAAACGCCAGTTATCCATCACTTATTGATAGGGGCAGTGATATTTCGCGAAAATATTTCGAGACAAGATACAGTCCAAAGCACTGTAGGGTCGACCAGCTTCTTTGATTGGCTAAAAAATGTTCTGGCCCGTGTTAACCGTTTGCGCACGAATCGCGAAGGTTCAGTGACGGAGTTAATTAATCCTGAGTGGTTTGTCAAAGACGGACATGGCACCAGCAGCCAATGGAGGTATAACAACAGCTGAGGTGTGTATATATAGTATTTAAGTCTACTGTGTGCTCCGATTTTTAGGGAAAAGTCACTGGCCCTACTTATTGATTCAGTATCATTTTCCACCGACTCATCTGCCATTTTTGTCACTGTTTTTCAGTAATTTGTTTTTTGACTGATAGATAAGTTAAACAGCGTGTAAAAATGGCAGTCAAACTACGTGCAAAAATGGTCGTTAAACAACGTGTTTCAAGTGAAATAGCAATGCATAAACTGATAAGAGCAATACAAAAATACTTTTTAAATTGTATTTCTTCTTTCAAAACACCATTTTATGAGGTAACATGAACATTCAGTCTTTCATTCCGCTTTTACATCTTTCATTTCGTTGACGTCATGTTATCATCACAGTGTTCTGTTTGCATGTTTAAACTGCATATAATGTGGTGAAGATAGTGCACTCATATGTACTGTTCGTTTTAACAATCCTAGTGGTACCAATCAAACCAAAAACGAAAAGTAAGGGCATACAATTTAAAACTACACGCTTTCAATGATGAAATATAAGCCTTTTTTTCTCTCTCTCTTTTTGTCACTTTGACTTGGTAGCTGAGATGGTAAGGTAACGGTCTGAAAGAGAATCGGAGAGGGTGTGTGAGCTCTATCACGGCCACTTGCAGAAGATCTTTTACTTTTTTAAATTACAGTAAATTGCGAAATATAAATAGTAAACTATCGTAAATATGTTTATTTCTCGTGATTATTTGGCTAAATTCAATAAAAACAATATTTGATTCGCCGCTGCATTTGGCAGTTACTTATTAAATCAGTGGATTTGTTTCGTATCACTAATTCAATCAGTGAAATGTTTTCACAGAAACAATCAGTGGTTTTACACCGATTCTAAGTGGAGACATTTTCACTGCTTGGAGTAGTCGAATTTCACTGCGAGTAAGTAGGTCTCCACTAATTCGCATTTAGAGTGTAAAATGCAGCATACCTAACCAAATTAAACCTAACTTCACGATAGGTGAATCACAGGGGTGTGACCCGATGCGAGTTTACTTATTATAGCTACTTTTCGTAACAAACTATCTCCTTGCCTGCACATATCTCCCCTTGTATTTATATATCGTGAAGTTAGGTTGAGTTAGGTTTGGTCTTCTTGCATTTAACGTGGTCAAGCAACCTAAATGACATGTAATTTACATAACATTTACGTGTTTTACCCCACAATTTCCCTCATCTTCATAGCACTCCCCACTATCGCATTCAGTACTATTTACTGCAAATGTCATGTTACCCCTAGTAAATTCGTGTTCAGTATGATAATAATTTTGATTTAAAGTTGTTAACGGAACTCAAATGATATGTAATGTAAATACATTTTACGTGTTTTTGCCCACAATTTCGCTGATCTTGATAGCCCTCCCCGCTATCATACTTATGGTTTGTTTTGATAATATTTTTATACTCCTAGTAAATTTGTGTTTTGTTTAATTAGTAGAGTTGAATTATACCATTTTCCGTGAATTTTTCTTTTGTTTTCAGAAAAATTACTATTCTTTATAATTGCCGACTTTTTTGCTTATTTTATTTATGTGATCTGACCATGTAAGTGAATCATTGGATTCAACACCTTGATTTATAGCTGCATGGGTCACCCAAATTTTTAGACAGGATAGACTTAAACTTCGTACGTGCCCATTTACAGATCCTCTTTGGCTATTGGTGGCGTGTCTGTGTCAGAAGACAAGTTATACTCGGCTGGGCCAATCAGAACTAAGCTAACCCGACACTGAACGTCGGTGATTGGCTGGCAGACACCTAAGACGCGTGAGAGTTGAATCATCCAACCGTGAAATAGGTTCTGAACAAACGCGTTTTACAGTACAGCTACTCTAGAATCTTTTCGCTCAAAACCGGTTGCCCTAAGTATAAATAATAGTGCAGTTTCACCATAAGTAAGATACTTTTATGTTAACACAAGTGTTGCATGAAATGTTTCTAAAACAACCAAACACGTCATACGTAGGGTGATTAGTGAAAGGTTTGTTTGAAAAAGTGTGAAGATACCGCGGATAGTAATTTTGAGTTTCATTTTAATATTTTATTGAGGAGTATGAAGGTCCGTTAGAAGTGCTTTTATTTACTACAGCTCCTCCCCCCCCTAACACAACACGCCCCTTCGCCTAGGAAGGAGAGGGTGACCTAGAGAATGAGTTTCCTGACATGTAGGCCACATCCCCGGCGACCAATGTTGAAACTTGGCGAGCACAGCTATTCAGCTCAGGGGTTGGCAGACCCGGGTTGGGAGGTAACAAATCCCACTAAGTCCTCGCCGCCAGATCTGCGCGAAGGAAGGAGAGGGTGACCTAGAGAATGAGTTTCCTGACATGTAGGCCATATCCCCGGCGACCAATGTTGAAACTTGGCGAGAACAGCTATTCAGCTCAGGGGTTGGCAGACCCGGGTTGGGAGGTAACAAATCCCACTAAGTCCTCGCCGCCAGATCTGCGCGAAGAAAGGAATAGGCTTCATTAACAGCAATTTTTCAAGAGTCCGCAGGAGTGAAGTTGATAGCCCTGGGATAAAATGAAAAAAAAACATGATAAGTAAGAGATGTAAAGTATGACTAAATGTAGAACTCTAACATATGTAGTATCTTATTTTCAGAGGCCCTGGATAAAATTTAAATCCACTTTAATTTTTAAACACGAAAATTTTCCAGGGGTATCCAAATCGTCAGACCTCCTGGCAGTTCCCCATCCCTGCTCCAATAAAAAAAACCTCAAGTTAAGACGCATCAGTGTTTCCTACCCTTCCAGTCCACCCCTAAGTTAGCTAGTATATTCCCTCTCGGACACCCTCTCCAAGGTCTCCCTGAACTGGCAGAACTACCCCCAATAGAACGGACACACACCCAACCAGGCTGAGAGGGAGGCTGCTCAGTCCACTCCTAGGACTTCTCGCCAGAAGCGTGCCAGTTCCCGTGCCCTATGTAACTGCGCTGGGGAGGAAGAAACTGAGCATTCTCAAAACTTTGTCTTACGTGAATATGAATTCTGTTAAATCACTGATTGTTGTATCTGGGGGGGGGAGATAGGTAGGTAGGCAGTTAGGACTTGACGTCTCGTCAACAACGAAGTCAGTAGAGACGGGGTAGTCGCTCAGAGAAAGAGGAACAGGCCAGGAATTGGCCATGCCTTGTAGTAAGGAACCATCCCAGTTATTAATGGAAAAGCCCAGGTGCTCCTGAATGCGAGTCCGGAAGTTAACCGCCGCGCCGAGCCGCCTCGCTCGGTGGGCAGCTTGAAGATTCAAACGCCTATTATGCTAAGTTTCAACTGAACACTGCACCATACTGTACAACATTCATAACTCGTTAAAATGAGCACAGAAACGACAAAAGTTGTAAAAAAAAAAAAANAAAAAAACTATTTGTATTGCACATGAAATAACAATGCACATATTTTGTAAAACTGTAAAATATGTTACTAGAATTTACTTACTTAAGTGTTTTAGGAANACTATTTGTATTGCAGATGAAATAACAATGCACATATTTTGTAAAACTGTAAAATATGTTACTAGAATTTACTTACTTAAGTGTTTTAGGAACCAGTTAATAAGAGCACCTTCAATGAAGATTTAAGCGTTTTTCCGTTCTGGTTGTTTCACAAAACACAATGTGCAAAATAAAAATACCCTTTCATAAAGCAAGACTATCATAATAATTACTCCTGTGGTATACACAAAAATAGTAATAATTTTAAACCATATTTTTGATCATTTATTTATATGTACTCCCGTTTCAGCCACAAAAGTTGTAATTTTCGTAACTGAAAGATTTTGCCGAATTTAAACTACGTATTTACCCCTTTACAACACCTTGTTTCCTTTGAAACACGACGGGAAAAAATATTTATTTATATTTTGAGCTATAATAAGATAATTTTGGTGATGGACTGTTAAAATTATTTTGTATTAAATAGTTACCATTTTTTTAATAGAATTTTGTGCGGTGGAAAATGAAGATTTGGAAGGGGAGAGGCAAATTCGGAGCTCCTTTGTTTCAATATTACTTACTAAAATTTTCATGAAGAAAAATATAACCTTCACGGTATGTTTATATGAAAATATTATTTCTTAGAGCGAAAAGTATATTCCTTAGCTAGTAGCAGAGAACATCATAATGTTTTCAGTAGGAAACTTAGAATTGAGTCGTTTGAATTGACTACATAAAGACTACATTTGAATTTCCCGCCTGTACATTTCTAACCGTACTAGTTCCGGCCCCACTCCATAGGTGGCACCACTTGTCACAGGTCGCTGCAAACGACAAGAGTTTGTTTCCGCTGTAGGCCTCGGTTTGTAAAATACGCAAAGAAGGCAAACACGCAAGAAACGCAAAGACGCAAAAGGTCGAACGCACATAATTCAACGAGACAGTTTATAAATTACGCAGGACGCAAGAACGCAACGCAATAGTTGATCAACTATTATAAACTCTTGCATTATTTCTTGCGTTTTACGCCTTCTATAGGGATTAGCAGAGATGGATTGCAAAATCGTTTTACACTCATACAGAAAGTAAAAATGTTCACTGTTTGATTTGTTTTAGTGTTTTGTTTGCTTACACGGTGAATTTGTGTCAACTTTTATGCGCTGAGTCATAAATAAATAGTATGATTACGTAGTAAAATATTTTAGTATCACTGTATTATTAACAAGATTAAATAGGAATCCTAGAAATTCGTTATTAGTGGGTTTTAAAATTATATGAAATTAACTTACCAAACTTTAAAAAGGAAACATTGTCCTTTCTAAACAAGTATGTCGGAAAAGAGGCAAATATTATCTCTCAAAAGCACTTTGGGAAGAAAAGTTTTTGTTATTGTTTCAAGTTTTCATTTTGCGTTATTGGTAACGCCTTGCATCGGGCGATATTTATAAACGATTGTTATTTTCTTACGTTGCGTCGTAACGTTCTTGGGTTGCTTATAAACCCGGCCCAAGTGTCGCACTTCTATATACTGTCTTACCCTCGTTTTTCTAATACTAATTTCAAAACTTACAAACTTAATTACATGTGCGATATTCTCTTTAACAGTAAACAGTACGCATATTAGTGTTATAACCTGCAAGGAATCAGATAATACGAATTACATATAAAACTTGATATAATAGCTTTAATGCTATCTATTCATTTGAAGGTATTTTCATTTTATGATTACATAATTGTACAATTATAATATTCCTTAAATTAATGATTTGTCTGCAACAACCACAATATTATTTAACTGTTTTTTGTAATGCGTTGAAGCAAAAACAATATTTCAGTAGGCATTGAAGTAAACATGGCTCTTTAAATAAATCTTTGAGGCTCGGCTGCCATCTTGGATCCACCCTGTTTCCGGCCGCCATATTGTTTCTATCTACTGTCGTACGGCACTTAAGTCACCCATCGATGACATTAAAATACTGTATATGCACTTGCGGGCAGGAATATTTGTCAGACATATATTTTGAAACAAAGTAATTGATAAATGTAATGAGCCTACTTCCCTCTACATTGGTACAAATAAATTATAATAATGTTTTAAAAGCTTGGAAGGTAGGTAGGCCTTGGAGTCTCGTTGAAAGAAGAATGATTAGAGATTGAACTAGATGCATATGCAATAGTAATGACTTTTAAAAATACAAACATGCCTTACTCGGGACTCGAAGCCAGGAAAACCTCGTACTATAAGCTAGTGTGCGACCAACTGTGTTTCGATTGTTTCGATGGTAGGATTAGGAGATCAACTTCGGATGTAATCAGTTTAATGTTTTGGTAGATAAGGTCATTTTGAAAATAATTATCTGGTCCTCTTGTAACATACCCATTCACATAGCCGTCCATAGCACTACGTGTTTTCCAATCTTGGAAGTGATCTGTATATTCTTTATCGAGATATGACATAAAAATTGGATTTCTTTATGTGGTGCTATCTTACAAAATGGCTTACCCAAGCGGCAATTTGTAGCTATATATATGATGCTTGCAATAAATACTTTTAACATACCAAATTTAATTGAAATTGGCCAAACGGTATGGTAGATATATCGAATAAACATAAAATATTTATATGGCCGCCATTTTTAAAATAAGTTCCTCATCCAATTAAATTGCACATGTTTACATGGCCTATCATAGTGGTACTTACGTGCCAAATTTTGCTAGAATCCGTTGAGTAGTTATCGAGATATAATGTAAAAGTTTTTAATTTTATTTTTTCGTGTGGCGGATTAACAAAAATTCAATGCTTACATGTTGTACTGTCAACATACAAAATCTGGTTTGAATCGGTTGAATTGTTTCCTAGATATGACATGTCAACTTCAATTTTCAAATGGATGCCATTTTGAAAATAAGCACCTGCCGTAATCGAAAACTATGAAAGTAGGATGTCCTTACTAAATACTATTTTGTGTATATCCAGTTTAGTGAAATTCAGATCACGCGTTCAAAAGTTTTTAGGTGGGTTTATGACACGCATTCACCCACGCGCAGCCACGCAGGCAGGAAAGCGATCTCATAATACTATATTTCCAACTTCGGAAATCAGGCTAAGGAATGACAGCTAATGACGCGACATATAAATAATATAAACTTCAACCTTGACCAGCCGTCGAGCAGGAGTTGCACCTTCCTCTCCGAAAAATAGGAGTGGGAGAAAGGTGTGATGTAGAAAGAGTTATTTGTCACAGTAAATTGCTGTATTACAGCTCCCAGCACACAGGGAACAGGTCTGACGGCCCCTCCTACTGGCCCATGCGCACCTGTGCCCGTTTGAAGGTGTTTACCCGCTTATTTCGACTTACTGGTCGTTTGTAGTTCGCCTGGCCACGTCAAGAATGCATCACCGAACCACGAATTGGAATTGGAAAGAGCTTATTAACGTCCCCCCGGTGTTATGCCTGAAGGCTTGTCGGGTGACGGCTTACAAACTAACTTAAGACCTAACTTAAACTAGTATCCATACCTTGCCTGGGATTCGAACCCAGAGCCACTCGCACCCCAGGCCGGCGGCGCACCAACCGACTGCGTCACGGGAGGTTGGCCCGAGCCACGAAGGAGCTGAACTTTATGCCGGGCCGCCGCCGGGTACCAATAGCAGATTTAATTTTTTACCCGCTTTGTTGTTTTTAATAAAAATTTTGAAGTTGATTTAAATGAAAGTTTACCATATTTTAAATTTAGTTTTTTCACCCCCAGTGGATAATTACGATTTAGTTTTTTTTTTTTTTTTTTTTTTTTTTTTTTTTTTTTTTTTACCTACGAAAAATTGATTTATATTCTAGGGTTCAGTTTTATAAGAAACAAAACCAAAATTAACTTGAATGTTGGATGATTTGACTGATGTACGGCATGAATAAAGTGTTTACGTACGAAATAGACGGGTTTCGAGGGTTCTATCGGTGTTCCGCCACATCTAGAGTTTCTCATTTGGCGTTCAACTTAACGATTTGTTAAGGCATGTGGCAGTACATATTCTTACGATTAACCTATGCAAATAATAACAAATTACTTTCAAAATGCTGCTCTATAAATCGCAGGGGCAGACAGTTAATAAGTCCGGCGAAGGGGCTGCTGCTTCTTGAAGAAGGTGTGTGCTTACCTCAACTGACAGAGCATTTGTGCTGAAGTTATGTTATACAGTCATAATGTGCTACAATGACTTTGTGTAATGCTAAGAGAAACGGTTATGCAGTAGTTATTTGCTGTATGTGTGTGTGTATTTTGTAGGAAGTGATAGCTACAAACGGTGTATTCATAAGAAAACGAGAAGTTATCAATATAACTAATGAACTTACTTTCCTTTACATTGATGCAAAAATAATTTTGATGAAGTTATTAAAGTAGAATGATAAAGGGAAGTCAGTGCCAAGGGCTGGGGGCGTTGACTGAATCGAGAAATTAGCGCCACTTAGGTAATGGAAATAGAATCCAATATGACAGGCGCAGACAGCACCACCTATACATCAAATAAATGTAAACAAATATGGCTGCCACCTGGTGGCTAAATCGATAGCTCGCCTGGTGATGAAATCGAAAATTAATACATCAGTGCTACCAAGGTAATAAAAAAGTAAACAGAAGGAAAACTAAAAAAAAAAAAAAAACAAGTTGGTTGCAATTTGACAGAATGAGTGTGGATAAGGGGGTGAAGGCCTGTCGACTAATCAAGCAATGAGAAACTTTGGTAGGGGAGAGGAAGGTTGTGACAATGTGATTAATTGGAGAAGGGTCAGTCGTCTGCTGGACATGTTGCTGGAGGAACCTCCGGAAATGTAAGTTTTTAAATACATCTTAATAATAATTTCAAATAAAATTTTTATAAATTTAAAATAAAAATTTTATAATATTTTTAATAAATTTTGAGAAATGTTTGCAATTTTTTAGAATTATTGGGGATTTTTTCGTTTTTTTTAGTTTAAGGCCATACAAGGTCAAGTTCTAAGGTCAAGTTCAAGGTCACTTGGATACAATATTGTGGTTGTGTGACGTCATAACATGACATCTGAAAGACCGGAATGACAGAACATAATTCTGGCTTCGGCTCCGAGCCCTATTATGTCCAAACGTTAAACATTTTAGTTTTTAATTTTTTTTATTTCTGGTTGAGGGTCTTGTGTTAAGGGTTCTGAGTCAAATGTCAGGGGTCAGAGGTCAAGGGTCAAGGATCTTGAGTCAAGGGTCTTGAGTCAATCATTTTGAGTCTTGAATCTTGGGTCTTGGGTTAAGGATTTTGTGTCTTGGGTCTTGGGTTAAGGGTTTTGTGTCTTGGGTCTTGGGTCAAGGGTCAAGGGTTTTGAGTCTTGAGTCAAGTGTCACGGGTTTTTTTGGGAATTCGTAAAAAATTTTTGGATTTTTTTTAGATTTTTATATATTTGTAATAATTGTTTTAACATTTTTTTTTTTAATTTGTTGGATTTTTTTTGTTTTATATATTTTTTAATTTTTCTTTTACTTCGTAAATAAATATTATATTTTTTCGATTGTTTTGGTTTTATGGTCAAAAGTCAAGGTCATGGTCACTGACATATAACATGGTGGTCAATATGGCTGACAGAACCAAGATGGCTGATGGTCAGGTCTGACTCCGGGCCCTGTACCCTGTGTATCGATTTGACATACCCTATGCCTACCAAACCAATATGGTCGCCACTACCTTGCCCTCGAAACGATCCCCCCGAATCATTCCGATGGATCTAAAAGTGCCTTTAGGGGGATCCTTTTTTCAACTAAGGGGATCGGTGCTGTTTTAAGGGAAAAGGGGAAATTTTGAAGGAAATTAGTTGATTTTGAGGGGGAAATGGTCAATTTTGAGTGAAAAAGGAAACTCTTGAAGGGAAAATGGCCGCTGGGGACCGAAATGACAGAGCATGGACAGTTCCACCACCCCCAGCCCTTTGTCCCGACTTCCCTTTATCATTCTATTTATTAAAAAGTTGAATGGTAGGCGGGTCTTGACATCTCGTTGATAGCGAAATCATTTAAGATGCAACCAGAAACAAATACAAAACTAAAGAGACAATTACAAACACGCACGTGCCTTACCTGGGATTCGAACCCAGAACGCCTGGTACCGTAAGCTGACTTGCAACCAACTGCATTAGGGCGGTAGGATTCGGAACATCAACTTCAATAGTAATCAGTCTAAAGTTTTGGCAGACTAGCATTATCAACTTCAAATAGTTACAGGAATATCATTTTGTAAACAAGTGTGTGAGTCACTTAAATCATATATGTTTTCATAACCTTCCATAATATTACTTTTTTGCAGGATTTGGTGGAAATAGCTCTTGTACAAAACATCCTTGAACAGGCTCTGTAAAGGCGTATCTGACACTTCTAGTAGGAACATTCGCTAATATGTCAAGTTATTTAATATATATGATAAACTTATCTAAATTATTTATATTGCAGCCATACTGTAAATAATGCCAGTTGCACTTTAAACATGCCCTACTGTAGCACTACTAGTGTGAAAAGTTCAATGGGAATCAGTTAATTTGTCTCGGCGGACATATGACAAAAAAGTTCGAATTTCTCGTGTGGAGGGATCTTCATTACTGGAGAACAAAACAAAGATTTATTTGCACATTCTATGTTTGTCAGAGATACTGTTACATATTAAGTCGGTTGAAATTGTTTGGGACATGTGGCACACTGACATAAAATCTTTACATTGCTGTTATTTAGAATATATGTGACCACCTTCTTAAGTCATATAAATTTAGCGCCTGAATTTGGTGTGTATCATTTAATAATTTTCTGAGATAGGACACTAAAACTAAATTTTTCATGGTGTGCTATCTTCCAAAATGGGGCACAAATGAGTTTATGTTTAACTCATTTGATGCTTGCATAGATACTGTAACCATGTCAATTTAGGTTGAAATTGGTTACATTGTTTCGTAGATAGCAGGCTATACTGAAATGTTTATATGGGTGCTACTTTGAAAATAAGCGCCTGGCCCTCTTAAAACATAGTCTATCAATTTATATGACATACCATAGTATTACTTGTATGCCAAACTCGGAAGGAATTGGTTGATTGTTTTTCGAGATATGACAAAACATACAGCATAGTATTCTGAATTGTTTATACGGCCGCCATTTTGAAAATAATAATTTGAGCTTCTAAAACATAGAAGTTTACATGACCTGCCATAGTATTACTTGAGTGCCATATTTTATAGGAAACGGTTGATTGTTCCCCGAGATATAGCATTAAATCTTTATTTTCATGTGGCACAATTTTACAAAATGTCGTACAAAATAGGCTATGTATTGATACATTAGATACTTGTAAATGATAATAACAGAATAGCAAGATTGGTCGAAATTGGACAAACAGTATAACTGATATTGCAAATACACATATAATATTTATATAGCCACCATTTTAAAAAAAAGTACTTTATCCCCTTAAATTGCGTGCATGGACATGGCCTACAATATCATTACTTATATGCCAAATTTGGCCGGAATCGGTTGTGTAGTTAGCGATATATAACATAAAAACTTCATTTTTCATGTTGCACTATCTTCCAAGATGACCGGCTAGTAACATTATCACTATTCAATGCGTACATCACGCACTGTCAACGTACCAAATTTGGTTTAAATCTGTGAAACCGTTCCAGAGATATAATGTAAGAGGTTTTTTTTTTTATTAAATATAAGTGATTTTACAAAATTGTAGACCAATAACATTCTAGGTTTCTTAATTCAATGCTTGATTCAAACACTTTCAATGTACCAAATTTTGGTTCGAATCGGTTAAATGGTTCCCGAGATGTAATGGAAAAACAAACTATTTTTTAAATCTATGCTGCCATCCGAACTGGCGGATTAATGACAGTATTGCATCCTACTAATATTATAAATGCGAAAGTCTCTGTGTGTGCGCGCTTGTGTGCGTGTGTATGTTTGTTACCACTCAACTCCATAACGGCAAAACGGATTTTGATGAAATTTGGTATGTAGGTACTTCAGGTCCTGGAATAGGACATATGATACTTTTTATCCCGGAAAATTGTTCGGTTCCTGTGGAATAACAACAAAACGTAATTCTGCAACGGCTGGGAACGTGACCGAAATATTTTTTTCCTCTGGTGTCAGAGTTTATGAGGCCGTCCAATGACCTCTGAAATAGCTTAATGACTGCTGTCAATCGATAACAACCGGGACCGAATATTTAACGTACCCTCCAAGCCCGGAAGCGCTCAGATGTTATGCCACTAAACGGTCACCCATCCAAATGGGTGCCGCTGGGAACGTTGCTTAACTTTGGTGGTCGATAAAGATCCCTCAACTCGCGCAATATGCATCGATTGGTATGTGCTTATAACTATTTTACTTTGCATTTATTTTTGTATCTGTCTGTAACAGCATGTAACACTATCGATTTTTGCGCGACCAAAGGTTTATATGTTCTATGATATCTTGAATTATATAACGTCATTATATCAGGCAGAATATTCATCCAGTTGTGAGTTCCATTCAACGTGAAATATTTATATAATAACTGCTTAAACGTTCTGTTAAAACGTTCCACTATCGAAGCCTTCTTTTCAGAGTACGTAATATAATTATTAATTCCATACCGTTACATTAATTTCTTGAAATGAACATTAAAAAATTCCGTTATTTTATCGGTATGCAAATTTTGTGGGACTCTCCTTCAGCATAGACTCGATCGCAGTGCTAACTTGTACCCCAATCTTATTCTTTACTGGTATTGCCCAAGCGAATTTGCAATACATGTCTATCACAGTCAAAATATACTTAAAATCACCATTATGTTTCGAGAGTAATGTTATATCACACAAATCAGCTGCAAAAAGATTATTCATTCCCAACACAACAAACTTCCTTCTGGGAAAATTAACTCTGGCCGGAGCATTCAACTCCTTGGCGAGTTTACTAAATCTCATCTTCACTTTAATAAATATATACACATTCAATTAATTCTTCAATAATCGATACTATTTCGTTTGTTTGGGAATTATTACCTGAGTGTTTATAAGAAATAATAAATCACAATCTATCCATTAATTCGTTAGGATTGGCCAGTACAAATATGAAAGTCTAATACCTACCTCTTCTTTATGTAAACCACTTCCAACGATATGCCTTAATAAACTTAATTTTGGGTGATTCACATCTTTAATACTCCCTAAAGATGACTCGGTATTGATAAAAAAGATCGTCTGTGCATATCACAAGTCGTTGATACATTTCGAAATCAGCATCTGAATACCCATTAGGTATCTTTTTAAATAATAATTCAAAAAGACCTTGGTTCGCGTCCGATACATAATCACCTATTTGTATTTTATCTCCTGGTAAAAAAAACGTAATTACCGAATCGCCCAGCCAAACATTTCCGTGTCGATGTACACCATATGTCGTATCGCGGGTAAGTGAAGCACTGTTGAACGCTAAATATTTACGAGTCGATTTAGAAAGTTTACCAATTGCTTGTTTCTTCTTCGCAGGTTTCTCCGCCTTATTTTCAGTTTGAATCTCACTTGGTTTACTAATCGCTGCATGTATTGTATCCAACCTGGCTGTAACTGGTTTAAATATGTCTTCATTTAAAACATCCCATTCCATTCGAGCGCGTTTCATTAGCAAATACTTCCCCTTCACCGCCGTTATAACATTTTTTTATTCCGAAGTAGACTCAGACATTGTGTACTAATCCTTCACGTACACATCACGCATTTATAGACAACATAACCATAATCAATGCTATGGTTTTCTAGCCGGAACTCTGCACCTTTTCTAATCTATCAATTTTATTTAATACACCGTTTATTTTACTTGCAATCTGTGTTCTCAAGTCATTAAGAACAACCATTGTTCGAGTTTTCACATCCTCACATTGCGTTTGTAACTTTGTATTAGTAACTAAAGACGTTGTTTTGCTACTAATTTCACCACTTATAAAACTTGTTAAGTATTCCAATGTCTCTGTAAGTTGTGATTTAATAGTCTTGTTAACCATTAACCATTACGTTTGAAGTCAATCGTTAATCGATCTAAATGTGTGTGCATTCTAGTTTCGATATTTTGCATAGCAACTAAAATGTTTACTATAATATTCGAAATTAAAGTCGTATTCATATAAAGATTATCAATCCCTTCAGATAACTTCGCTATTTTATCGTGTATATCCGCCGTTTGTGTTTTCAATACGTCTAACGTTGTGGTGTTTAAACTGTCAAGTAATCGATTATTTACCGCATCATTATTTTTCATTGGCTCGCCAACATTACATAATATATGACAATTCAAATCACAGTTTCCATCGTGAGTTCTGGTTAAACACGTGCTGTAATGGGAGTGTCTAATACTGCTGTGTCCAAATTTTGAAATATGTATTCTTCGTCAGGAATAATGAAACTGTCAAAACCACAGCGGTAACGTCCTTCAAATATTGGAAGCGCAGGTATAACTACAATGAAACCACATTTGTCTCTCCAACAATACCAAAATATTTCTTTAAACTTGGTAAATAACATGTCAGCTTTAATGTGTTCATTGTAAATATGGTGTAGATTTAAAGGATCCGAGTTGAAAACTATTACCATGTTTGCATTATCGCGTTAATTATGTTTGGGTATTCTAGCATAACTTTGCGATAGATAAAAACAGTCTACGTTGTCTGCCAAAACTGAAATACTGTTGTATTTCCCTTGCGGTTCGCTCTATACGCCGTGTAAAATAAACAACGAAATCGGTAATGCTTCACTCGAGGGAATTACTTCATCTTTGTTAGTGAATGGGAAATATTTCATTCTTTCTATTGAAGACAGAATAATAGCTAATTGCTTAAATTTTTCCTGTTGTAATGTTTTCGAAAACAAACGTACATTTTCAAACCTCAGTCCATTTGGGTGTTCTAAAAGCTACCTTATCGCACACGTTTAACCGCAAGAGAAAGGCCCGGTTATTATACACCATATATTTGACGGGAAAAGCTGTGTTACTTCAGTTACGTGTTCGTTCTTAGTTACAGTTACTGGAAGATGTTCACTTTATTGTATAGCCTTCATACTAACAAACTGCAACGTACTAACCGTTAAGTATATATGACCCCACATACATAGGATCGTGCACAGTCTTAAATAATGTCTCATGCTAGACGTATCAAAAAAGGTAGCTGAGTCTTAAACACACTTATTAATAATCTACCGTTTGAACTGCATTTACCCGATTATAACTACTGCGGACCCGGTACACGTCTCCCGTAACGACCAGGGAATAAACGCATTAGACGAAGTGTGCAAGCGACACGACACAACTTACGCGCAAACAAACCACATAAAAAAACGTTATATTGCGGATACTCTTTTAGCTGAGAAAGCAGAAAATATTAGAAATAACCCTAATGCCACAACTGGAGAAAAAATCGGGGCGCGAGTAGTTGGAAAAGTTGTGAGAAGAATGGGATACCGTACTATACTCTGCCTCATGTAAGTTTGCCAGATTCTGACAGGTCTGCGAAAGTAGCGCCACTGTTTACATCTGATTGCATCTAACTACGTATCCTTCCGCCATTAGCTTATCGGCCACATGGCAACGATGTTGTTTATTTTCATGCTGTCATTATCAGCCGATCCCCTTGTCAATGTACTGTTCGTGGGACGTTTTAGGCAAACTTGCTACTCAGAAATACGTACCAGCGATTGTAATAATAGTAATGTGTACATAAATCATTATTCAGTAAATTGTTATGTTAAAGGGCAAAAATATAAATAACTAATTTAAAATTTAAAATTTAGTAACTACAAAAATATGTAATGCTAAACAAATTTTAAGATATTTTAGACTGACAGCGGTCTAAAAAAATTAGTAGGTTATAAAAGTAAAAATATAAAACCTTGCAAAAAATGTAATATTTGCTAACACTTTTTTATTTGTTCGAGAAAGTGAATTTGGGATAAAATTTGCGAAACGGTAGTTGTAGCTTTTATCACACGATGGACATTAGAGCTAATATATTCGAGTTGGAAATATGTGACGTGGAGTAATGTTAGAAATGCTTAAAAAATATTCACGCGTGTCTCACTTTCTTCGGAAACAAGGAAATGGATTTTCGGAGAACAATATGGCGTATAATTTACGTAGACGAACGATTACCNCTTCGGAAACAAGGAAATGGATTTTCGGAGAACAATATGGCGTATAATTTACGTAGACGAACGATTACCTGCCAAACATAAATTACTAGTACTCTAAATCACTGTACACGAAATGTATGTTACATTAAAAAGTATGCAGAGCTCGCGAAATAAAAAATTATTGGTATCTGTTCGTAAATTTATATATATATCACACGCAAACGCTATTTTTTTTCTGGCTGGTAACGCTTCGAAACAAATCCGATAGATGGCGCGCACAACATTTCCGGAGCGAAGTCTGAGCATCTTATTTTGCTCAATAGATCGCATCTTTTTTAAGTTGACGGTTCTTCTATTACTGGCTCGGAACGACACGAATTTGAAATATATTTCTTCAAATTATTAGAAAAAGTAATTCAACATTATTATGCAATATTTCTTTATGCTTTTGGAATTAATATCAAGCACGTAATGAAAGCGGGGTTGGATAGGGGCGATTAAGAGGTGAAAAAAGGTTTTGAAATTACGTTTTATTTGGATACGGATAGTTTTAATGTACCTTTCATTTTGAACACCTATCAATTTCTACTTTAGCACGAAGTTTAGTTTCTAACACTAAACATCGCTGTTTTATGACCACGTAAAATAAAATGTATTAATTAATGTAGGAACTCTTTCTTATCGCGTATTTTCGGATCGTCTAATATGCGTCGGCAGTGCACTCAGAATAGCCAACGTAATATTAACTTTTATTCGTTTGTGCATCAGCTGATATAGGATTTTGTAAATGGCACTTTGTTTGTTTCATATACGTCAAATTGCCACTAACTGACTGTATGAATCTGGCCAACTTACCGGAGACAGAGAGAGCGGGAAGGGTAATAGGGAAGAAGAAAGGTGGATTCCTGCCAGGTCTAATATCACCTGCTCTGACTGCACTCGGCTCGCTATTGGGCGGGGCCTCAGCAATCACCCGAGCAGTCACACAAAGAAATAACGACACGGGTGGAAAAGGAATGTTCTTCGTCCTTACAAAGTGGGTCAAGGATCTTTGAAGAAAAAAAAACCTGAGACAAGGGAAAAAATGGAGACGATCCTGAACAGTCTTCCAGCTCGCGCGCTCACAGACAAAGGCATTCGTGTGCCCGCCACAAAACTTAAAATACCTACCATACTTCCGAGGTGTGTACATGAGAGACGATTTACCACAAAAACCATACTTTCCGGAATGTATGATTGTTAATTTAGATTCTAAACTAAATTATGAGACCCACTGGGTTGCAATAAGTAAAAATGGACGTCATTCCATCTACTATGACAGTTACAGAGACTTACGTCCGCCATTTTAAATACATAACTATTTACAGGATGCACAAATCATGTACAATTATGAAACCGAACAATTACCAAAGACATATAACGATGGTAATTTATGTTTACGGTTCCTGAGTATAAATGANACAATTATGAAACCGAACAATTACCAAAGACATATAACGATGGTAATTTATGTTTACGGTTCCTGAGTATAAATGATATACGCACTCCATAAAACCGTCAGTAGCGTAGTTAAATGTCAATCACACTTATCTTAAGCAGAAACTCATCCCAACTGCGTTCGGTTTATTTCCCAGCCTTGAAGTTATATAATGAATGGCAAACGAGTTTAATTGAATTCGTAACACACAACAGTATACCAAATATAGATACACGTAATCAAACATTNATGAATGGCAAACGAGTTTAATTGAATTCGTAACACACAACAGTATACCAAATATAGATACACGTAATCAAACATTCACACTGAACATTGGTAATGAAAAACATCGGAATGTTATACCTGTTGGATCATACGAACTTGAAGATTTGGAAACATTTATAAAGGGGACGTTACCCGAAAATGTTAACTTCCTATTTGTTGCACGGTAATCCGAACACTTTAAACAAGTATAATGCTTAGCAATGTCTATATTGAGTTAACGCAAAATAATTCAATCGCATCTATGTTAGGTTACGAACGGAAGGTGTATCCAGCCAATCAGCTACACGAATCGTCAAAGCAAGTTAATATTTTGTCAGTAAACGTGTGTCGTGCAAACGTAAATATTGTTGGAGGTTCGTTTTTAAACGGTAAACCTACGAACACATTACACGAATTCACTTGATCAGTTGCGCCAGGATATAAAATAATTGAAAAACAAAATATGTGAATTTATTTTCCGGTAATAGTTAATCGCGTTGACGAAATAGTTGTCACTATAGTCGATCAAAATGGTAAGCTGGTCAACTTTATAAACGTAGAGTTAACCGTACGTCTACATCTGAAGGAAAAAAAAGTGAATAGAAAGTACTATAGAAAGAGATGCAATCTGTTTAACGCAACCAAAATGGGGATTGTTCACCGTACTCAATATATCCGTTCTGTTTACAAGGAAATGGGGCAGCGGTGGCGTAGTGTCCAGGACGCTCGCCTCCCACCACGGCGATCCGGGCTCGATCCCCGGCGGATCCACTCCCGGACTTTCGCATGTGGGAATCGTGCTGGACGATGCCACTTGCCGGCGGGCTTTCTCGGGGTACTCCCGCTTCCCCCGCCNCTCCCGGATTCTCGCATGTGGGAATCGTGCTGGACGATGCCACTTGCCGGCGGGCTTTCTCGGGGTACTCCCGCTTCCCCCGCCCTTGCACTCCAGCGCCGCTACATTCTAGGGTTTAATTTCTGTCATGCCTGGGATGACGGTCATCTACGGGTCCCAGCTGGAAAGACCGTCACTCGGAGGGTGTCGCCTTGCCCTGGGTGCACTCCCCACACGCCATTTTTTTTTACAAGAAAATACCTATGAAAATACGTAAGTGACAACGTAAAGTGTTCAGTTCAACTAGGAAGCCAATGCGGTTAACACGGAGCAACGAATTGTTTTTAAGTGAATTGGGATATCAAGTGAATAAAAATGGAAGACGTGCTTAATGTCGAGAAGCCCATAAGTTATGAAAACTATAACTAATGGGGAGATACATGTCTACGAACCATTTTGAGCGGGACCTGTTACGTTTCCGTCAGAAATACGAATGCCTATACAAAATCAGGACATACACACTTTGCCTTCGAAATCGGCTTTGCGGTTCAGAGGTACAATCAAAAAGACAGATGATGGAACTAACACCCGTGTCTACGGGAATAGTTCGCAACGGTATACTTCATCTGATAGATATACTCACATACTTACTGAACGGTGTGGAAATCGACCAGACTTGAGATGTCGGAGTTACATCTACGATAGAAAACTACCTCTCGTTAACAACAAACGACGTTAACACGTGGAACCACGCTGATAATTAATAAACTGCTCATTAACCCCGTTGGGAAATACGAAGTTGCATACCGCCGAGCATGTTGTTGGGATTCGCCAAAGACTATACACGCTATCGTAAATGCTAAACAAGAATTGGTTATTCTATTTAGCAATACGCACGTGAATGCTATACGCAACACGGGTGATGAAGAGGAAGATGTTACTTTCGAACTAAGTAGCGTAGAATGGTTGATGCCGCATATTGAACTTAACACTCGTGAACGCATGAAATTTCTTAAATATATTGGAAAAGGGAAAAAAACCTAGATCTTGTGTTCAGGTTCTAGAGTCTGGAGACATTCTTGTCAGTAACACCATCCAAGAAAATTGTATGGAATTTAAAATTAAGTTTCTCAAATGAAAAACCGAGATACGTCATTATATGTTTCCAAACCAACCGCCAAAATGACTTAAGAGTGGATAGGTCATTATTCGATCATTGCAATGTAAAAATCACTAAACTATTTCTTAATAGTCAAGCTTACCCGTTAATCATCCACAATAGAGTAGTATCTTATAATTTTCGCGATAAGGTGGTCAAGGTGTTAACGAAATTGTGTTTCAGTGTACGACGTAGTGTCTTCGAGTAAACATGTTCTGTAATATTCAAGGTTTCCAAGCACCAAAAAAATTTATTATTAAGGAAATTTCATCGCATGCATACATAACCATACCACTGTCATCACATTCAAACGACATTTTGAGTGTAAATGTTTAAGTCGGAATTATAAGCGCACCAACACTTGGGTTTCGAAAGATATAACGTGGGTTAGTGTGGGAGAATTTACGTATGGAGTACGGTGACTTAGCCTCTATTTGCAGCAAATGTCTCAAAGATGAGGAGATATTTGTGCGTGGAGTGGATCAGAAGCGTATTCTAGCAAGCGTGTGGAGTAAAATAGTAGATATAAAGAAAGAGTTTACGTGCCCGTCATTCAAAAAGTTACGTGGAATGTACGGATATAAATCACCATTAATTTCCGGCAGGTGGAAATTCTAAATTAATGCCTAAATGGTCGTTACTGACGGAGTGGGGTGAGGAGGGGGATATCCCGATTGAGGTATAAATGCACTGCGAATCGTAGTATTATATCATTACAATGTAGGACGCGATGGAGAAATTCAATCCTGAATTCGAATATGCAAGTGTTCTCCCGGGATATAAAAAATTTGATTTCGGGTTAATAACAATACTCCACTACAAATTCAAATGTGCAATGGAGAGGAGCATTGGAGTTAACGGGTAATTAGTCCGGAATACACGTATGAAAAAGTCAGCTAATGTAACGGGTGCGAGTGTGCAGTGTTTTATTTACGACATATATAGACACAATATTTGCATGCCGTTTAAATTAATTAGAGAATGATGTTCCAGATGAACAGATCTCAAAACGTATGTCACGTAGGAAAATTAAATATATGTTACAAAGGGACTTCTGCGCCATGCCTGCAGTCTGAATGGGAACATGTAATAAAATAGAACACATTACTGAAATTCCCAGCGAAAACCTGACGATTAGTCTCACCCTGCGGAATGTGGATATGTAGAGTNATAGAACACATTACTGAAATTCCCAGCGAAAACCTGACGATTAGTCTCACCCTGCGGAATGTGGATATGTAGAGTTTGCGAAAGCAAGTCGAATGACTAAGTTTCAAATATATAAAAAAATCAATATGGCCGCCATCCTATATAGGCAAGGGGTGTCTGCACCAGAGCTTCAGTCAATCTTATACAAGCATGGCGTGCGTGTTCAACCCAGAAACTGAGTACGAGGTGTTGCAAGCGGGGTATAGACAAACCACACGACGGTGTCTTGCAGCACAAGTGTGCAATGATATTGAACATTGGTGTTGTACCTACAATTCATATCAAGACGTTAGGTTTGGTGAAGGAATAGAATGCAACACCATTGAGTGATGTGCGGTACCTGGGTCACAACAGCTATTTGCCGTGTTCACTACAAGACTTAAGTATAGCAAGCTTTAACGAAGAGATCGTGGAAGCACATGGAAACGGAAAAATCACCTACGAACTTGCCCCCCGACTCTGAGTTCAACATCCATTGGAAGGAGGTGTGTGACGGGGATATCCACACATTTATTTTCCAGCAAGGACATCTCTCATGTGCGTCTATGTGTAATACTTGGACATGTGAACTTGCCCACCCCGACTCTGGGTTCAACATCCATTGGAAGGAGGTGTGTGACGGGGATATCCACACATTTATTTTGCAACAAGGACATCTCTCATCTGCGTCTATGTGTAATACTTGGACATGTGAACTTGCCCACCCCGACTCTGGGTTCAACATCCATTGGAAGGAGGTGTGTGACGGGGATATCCACACATTTATTTTGCAACAAGGACATCTCTCATCTGCGTCTATGTGTAATAATTGGACATGTGAAGTTGGCAAATCTCGTCCCGATTAATTTCACTTCCTGCGTAAAGTGCAAGAATGAAGTTTCATNCTTGGACATGTGAAGTTGGCAAATCTCGTCCCGATTAATTTCACTTCCTGCGTAAAGTGCAAGAATGAAGTTTCATCCAAATGGCAAGTACTCCCTCATCGAACATGGTTTGTATTCTGTGAGATATTCATTACCTCTTTCATTTTGCACATTTAAGGAAATGTGTGAGGACAATATTAATTTTTCATGTACATATGGTCCTGGTTTCATGTTAACGTGCAATAAGCCTTGTATACTTGATTCTAGTGTAACCAATTGTGAAAGTTCGAAATGTCATGTTAATAAGTGTAGACCGTATATGTCGTAGAAAACACGAAATGTGAAATGTAAAGGTGAACATATTTTCACTATGTGTAGTATTGAAAGAGAAAGTTTGGAACATAATATTCACATATCAGGTCACACACAGCCATTGCAGTACTTTGAACGTTTTAATGGAGATATTCATGTTTTGAGTCAGTAAATGAGTTTGGGTATTTATTAGTTACAAGTTGTGTATCATCGAAGTGTTTTATGCACATGAAGGTGAAATTAGCTCAAGCAAAGTTCACCCCACAAACTTGTCTTGCTCGCAGTATAGGATTATTTTAATGAGTAAGCTAGAGGAAAGTGATGATGAAACCAAATTCTCGTGTGTATGTATTGAAAAATTTAAATGCAAAATGAATATTACCAAATTCTTTAGACCAGTGATTCTTAAAGATCTATGAACCGCGACCCATTAAATAAAATGCCAAAGTTCAGGACCTGCTTTAATGCCTTATGATAGAAACTGTCTCACTGAGTCGGTTGGCGTGAGTGGCGGGGGCGGGGGTCGCATTCACTGCGTGCACTGCGTAGTATTTTATGTCTGGTTGATAGTTGCACCGCATGTGTGTAGGTTCTCAATTATAACATTTATAACTCATGCATATGTTGATGTATGAAATGATATTTGTAGAGGCCCACCAAAGTTTAGTCAGCGACCCACCGGTGGGTCGCCACCCATACTTTGGGAAATAGTGCTTTAGACGCTTGTTGCATTGTAAACTGTTTAGTTGTTTGAGAAAGAACTAGCAACTGCTTGTGTATCAGTCATATGTTGGCGTGCATACCGTCAACATCTGTTCGTCAAACAGTGAGAGAAAATGGCATATTTTTATCCCAGCAACCCGTATGTTACCATTACTCCGGGTAACTCGACTGCTGGAGCAATGGTTTGCTTTGGCAGTTTTCTGAAAGTTACGAAAACAAGGTATTCAAGGGATTGTAAAAACCAGTGTATTAAAACAATATTTACTGAGATTGTAAACAGTCTGTAAGCTTTTCTGAGTGTATAATCAAAGTAGTAAAGTGTGTATTGTTTGTCAAAAGTGTACGTCAAAAGTGTACGTCAAAAGTGTACGTCAAACTGTAACAGATGTATGCGTTGTATACTTCTTTTGGCGCGAAGAGGGTAAAAGTTTAGTATGCAACGGAAGCTGCGCGCGCACAGTGTAACGAAATTCGACAATATAAAGTTGGCCGTCAAAGAAAACATAAATTATTTGCATGCGTAATAAAATGTTATTTTAGTCACGCCAAAGAAGTATAACTTCTAACGCGCGTACATTAGTACACGCACCCATTGTTTATATAACATAATAACCTACACTGAAACCTTAGTTGTGTTTTTATGACTTGACGTCTCCTTCCCCATGCATGCTAATGAAAAGTGTGATGTTAAACACATATAACAGTAAAATTGGTAACTTGATGTTACGTTTGAAAGAAAAAAAACCGTTCGTAACCCGATGTTATGTTTCACGTGTAATGTTAACATATGAAACTAGTAACGTATTGATATATTCCAAACGGAATGGAAAGTAAACGTATCATAAAGTAACTGGATGCTACATTCCACATGTGTGGGAAAGGTTTCTACGACATAGCAGCCCCGCGTCTTTGTAAGACTGGACGCTACCCCGCGTCTTTTCTAAACTGCAGGGCGGTTTTTTGACGGAGTGAACACGACTTTTTTGTAACCTCCCCCGCACAGCCGTTTGAAGGCCTTTCAGTGAAAACGAGTTAAATTTTGTGTAGCTAGAGGGGGAGGAACAGGGTAAAACTCCGCTCCTCTCGCAGTCTTTCTTCAACTCTCGAGACGAGAGGATGTCTCCGCGCTCCTTGTAGTAAGAGGTTCGCCGGTCGCTACAGCCTACTTCTGGCGGGGGGGCGTGCGACCACAAAGGGTCTAGCAAACTCCGGTGCCGTTACGGTTTCGTCGGGTTCTTCGCTGAGAATTAAACACTTTCAAATATATCAAAAATTGTTTATTTACTACTTTTTTTAATGTGTGCCTTTTTTTCATTAATGTTAACTGCTTGTATTTGTTATTCGCATATTGGGGGCGCTCCGGTAGTATAGTTGGTAGACTGCTAGGGTAAATGTGGAGCGTCCCTGGGAGGGCTTCGAGCCCTCTTCAGGGCAAATGTTCATATACTGTAATTGGGGAAACGCATAGTTTTTATAACAGGGTGTTTAGGTGATAGGTAGACATATTTTGTTTTTTAATTGTCTTTTTTCAGGTTTATTTATAACGTTATATGTAACTATAATTTTTGTTTTCTTTTTTAGTTTCAGATCGGCTGCTTCCAGGTGGGTCTAGAGGCAATTATTGGTGAGTAGGAAATTTGCGATGGAAGGCCCTTCGGTTAAACGTCCTCTCACTACCATTGAATCAGAGTCATTCAAGCTCTGAGTCTTCGGTCGATGCAGGTTTGCCTCGGGATTTGAGTTATATCAGCTTGGATGCCGCGGTGGCAGAAGACTTGTGGATGCTCGGTTACATAACGATCGGGTTGAAACAAACGCGAATATTTCAGTTTTCTGGCAAGGCATCCTTTCTGGCCCTTAGTGAAACGGTACTCCGACCTTTCAAATTTTATGTCTCCATGGCAGTTACGTTTTTCAAAAACACAGCGGCAGACGAAATGGTCATGGAGACTTTTCTTTCCTGCAGTAAAGTCTCACCCGTCCTCCAACCATCCAATGTTGGCGAGATGTACGATGATCACATCGTCCCTCAACTCACTACGAACATTAGTGAGTTTTGTGGTAGAGGCAGCCGCCGGGGGATGAAGCTGATACTGCAAATGGATGTACACAATCCGGAGTACAGGTCCTTTATTGTAGGTGCTTCTCACACAAAGCTAGCTGATTCCATTGCGAACAAGAAGACCTGTACTGACGTGAACTGTGCAACAGATGAATGCTTCGTCTACGCCGTAGTAGCAAGTTTGTTTCCTACCACAAACAATCTCAACAATCCGTCTTCGTACCGAGAACCTCGCTGGGTTCTGAATACGAAAGGATTGTCGACTACCGTCGTGTTACACGAAATCAAACATTTTGAGGAGCTCAATAACGTTTCCGTCAATGCCTACCCTGTGGTAGACAAGGACGGGAACATTGTTGACGAGACGTTTGTTAATGCTAGGGAAGGGCGTATCGTACCCATTCGCATTTCTCCTGTGCGACGTGAGCGCCATGTGAATATGTTATATATTCGTGCCAGTGGTAGTACCGCCCATTTATATTTCTAATGATTAGGGATTTGTCACATTTGGTTCACAGTCAGTTCACTAAGTACCACAGGTCAATTTTTGTTTGCGAGCACTACCTTCGGTATTTTTCAAGTGAGGAGAAACTCGCAAAATATAGTGATTTATGCCGACAACACGGCGCTGTTCGGTGTACTTTCCCAACCGAGGAAAATAAGTACATTCAGTTTAGTAATTTTTCCAAACAGTCAAGAATGAGTTTTATTGCGTACTGCCATACTGATTATTTGAAACCCATGTCCACATGCTTGCCCCAAAATGATGTCAGTGGCACAACAATCATCAATAAACATGTTCCATATGCTTGTAGCATTTTGCTCGTGTGTGCTTATAATGACACTATAACCCAGTACCACGAGTTTGTGGGTGAAGATTGTGTGTATAAGATGATTGACAAATTATTTGAGTTAACAAAGTGGGTTGCAGACATTTACAGGATGACGGTTCCAATGAAGCCATTGACAATAGCTGACAGGGGTAGACTTATGGCTCGAACAAGTTGTCATATTTGCAATAAGCTGATTGGCAAAGTCTTTGTGACCGACCATGATCATTTGGCGGGTGCAATCAGAGGCCGCGCACATAATCAATATAACTTACTGTTCAGACTAAAAAAGAATCAACTTGTCGCTGTATTTCATAATATGCAGAATTATGATGCCCACTTTTCAATGAAACCATTAGCTCCCCGACACATCACATAGCCCGATGGAAGTGTGGTAATCGAAAATCCGGGCGCGATACATGTGATTAGAACCACTTCGGAAGATTATAAATGCATCACAAAACACACTCCCCTTGGGAAAACTTGCAGGGAGGTACGCGAGTTGGGCAATTACGTTTCATTAACTAGTTCAAGGTCATGAACGCGTCACTGGAAACATTGGCAGATAATTTGTCTCCTGCACAGATGGCTATCACCTGGTCACAGTCTCCAGACATCACGCAATTTGAATTGCCACAAAGAAAGGGAGCATTTCCTTATGACTTTTTTAAGTCTATTTACAGTCTGAACTGTACCTCACTGCCACCAAAGAACGCATTTCATAATGCAATAATGCAATAAATGCAGTACTTAGGTGTGGACATGTGTTTGCTGGCAGACATTTTTGAGAACTTCAGGACCATATGTTTGGCAGAATACATTCCGGGCACACATCACGGCTCCTTCCCTCTCTTGGGGCGCTCTTTTATTAAAAACTGGCGTGCGGCTAGAGCTGGTAACGGACGTGGATAAGTATCTCTTTGTAGAGCGCGGGGTCAGGGGTGGTATTGCCCAGGTATCCAGAAGGCACACGCAAGCTAACAATATTTACATGGGTGACAAGTACGACCCCAGTATGGCAGAGAAATATATTTGCTACTTCGACGTTAATGGGTTGTACAGCCCCATGATGAAATGCAAGTTACCTATTGGTAGTTTCTATGGGTTCAGGGAGACGAGTTTTCAAAGTGGGATTCTGTCAACATAGATAATGCCGGGGCTACCAGTTTTTTTTTCGCGGAAGTTGATTTGTCTTTTCCGGTTGAATGTCATGATGTCCTATCTGATCTGCCTCTTGTTCTGGTCAGTGCCATACCACCGAACAGCAGGACTGAAACATTACTTTTGACACTCGTGCCGTGGAAAAATTATGTTGTACACGTGGAAACACTGGAGTACTTTTTAATTTACGGAGCCAAACTCGACTCTGTTCACCGCGATCTGCACTTTGAGCAAAAGGCGTGAATGGCTCCGTACATTAATTTCAATATTGAAAAACGTGAACAGGCAACGAACACATTCGAGAAATCGTACTTTAAATTGATGAATAACTCCATACATGGAAATATGTTGCAAAATGTCCACCAGGAAATGGACTTCAGAGTCGTATCGAGGTATGATACGATATATAAGGGAAGCAGAATTGATTGAGCATCCGACATTCAAGGCAAGGCATACACTCGATGAGAAATTGGTGTTAATTGAAATGGACAAGGTATCTGTTATGTTTAACAGGCCTTTGTATACCGGTGTTGCTGTTCTCGATTTGTCAAGATTGTTTTTATACGACTTTCACTACAATTACATAAAATTTCCTGAGCCAGCCTTGCACCTGCTATATTGCGATACCGATAGCCTCCTCTATCAAGTAGACTGTCGCGATGTCTACGAGGCTATTTCCCCTGATTTGGCTAAGTGGTTTGAAACGTCCAATTATGCGCTAAATAATCCCCAAAAGTTTCCCTTAGTGAGCAAAGGAGTTACAGCAGTTATGAAGGATGGATGTGCTGACTGCATCATCACACACTTTGTGTGTTTACGTCCTAAACTTTACACATATACTGTTTTTAATGGCCAGTGTATGCGTAAAGTTAAGGGCGTAAAAGCTAACGTGTTGCAGTCGCTCCTGTATGAGGATTATTTGGATTGGCTTATGCGAAATTCATGGGTTAAGGGGACCCAATACCATTTCCGTCCATATGTCCACGATATCTTCACCGAACGTGTAACCAAGGTTGCCATCTCAAGTGACGACAAGCGCCACATCGGGTCTGATAATGTGACGACTTTACTTTCGGACCATTACGAAATTCCGTCATAAATTAACCTGCTCAGCAATGTCATCTCCTAGCATCCATCAAGTACAGTCTGCCATCCACAACATCAGCTAAACATCCATCTGCTACTCCACATCATCTGTCTGCCATCCACAGCATCAACTAAGCATCTGCCTGCTACTTCACATCATCTGTCTACACAAGACGTGGGGTAGTGTCCGCAACGCCAGCTAAACGTCATCTACTTGCTCCAAAATAAACTCCATGAATGAGTCTGCAACACCAACTAAATGCCATCTAAACGCCATCTAGTAGCTCCAAAAGAAACTGCATGAATGAGTCTGCAACACCAGCTAAATGCCATCTAAACGCCATCTAGTAGCTCCAAAAGAAACTCCATGAACGAGTCCGCAACACCAGCTTAGTGTCATCTACCAGCTACAAAAGAAACTCCATTAATTAGTCCTTCACAGTGGGAGTCCAGTTTGCCGGCTCGCCACGTGGCTGCCTGCGCAGGGTGAGTTATGTCGTCGCCTGTCATCCAGTTCAAAGTGCAAGTGTATTCTGCTATTTTTCACCATAGTGTTGGTGCAACGCGCCGTGTGTTAAGCTGTTAAAATAAGTTTCTGGTGTGCAATACAAGGAAGATTTTTATTTGTGTACAAAGGAAGCATTACAGTGAAAAGGAAAACTAAGTGAGTAAGGAGGAAGTGTACAAGATGTTTGTGTATATAGTATGAAGGAATTATTACAGTGAAAAGGCAAACTGCCTGTGTTACAAGGAAGTTTTAACGAGATTTTTTGCGTATATAGTGTGTGTGAGGGGTTATAGTAAATGTTTATTTATTACTTACCCTTACTTCAAAGTGTATTTTGGGGAAAAGCAAGAAAAGCGTATCTAACATATATACACATAACAGAGAACCAAAAGTTTTGGATATACTAAATTTCAAAAGGGTGATATACTTAACAGGGCACTACACGTAGAATGATAAACAGTTGCGCCAAAAAAGGATAGCTGACATAAACACATTACAGGGAACAAAAAAAAGTGCTGGAAGAACAATTTTGCTTTTACCTGTGTTGATTTTAAAAATACCTATATATAGTTTTACAGTTTATGTGAGGAAGGTAAGGTTAATTCAGTGATGGTAGGTATTTAATTCAACCTGCATTCTAAATTATATGTTTGACACAAACCTATGTGAGGTGCTGTGAAGGAGAGAGAGACGTTCAGTTCGCCCTTGGAGGCGGAGGCGGTTGGAGTCCTTGCAGGCATGCGCTCCGCTTCCTCACCTATATTACGCATTCCAATATGGCGGACGTATATCACAAACATATTGGCGATTCACAGCTCAGTTGCGAGTGAGCAGTGGTTGGGGTAGGACGTGTACTTAGCGTGTAATTACTCTTTACTTAGTCTCGGTACATTTATTACTCTCGGTATGTAATTATTATCGGTATGTGTACCTATTCATTATGTAATTACTCAATACGCAATTACTAATTGAGAAATTAAAATCTAATTACACCTAATTACCCTCTATGGGTCTCTAACCAAGGACTAAGAGGCTCCTTAACCCTCCTGGTCCAACCCTAACTCCCCCCTTAGCCTCTCGCCTTCCAACCTCGTCAGTTGTGTTTCAGCAGCCGATGTGTACTTAGTATGTCATTACTTTCTTGGTCCATGTAATTAGTCTCGATACTTACTGTCGGTACTTATTCATTAGGCAATTATTTATAATTACCTGTTAATTATTCTCTATGGGTCTCGAATCAAGGACTGACCCTACACCCCCTTTACCCCACCCCCAACACTCTAAGACTTCCTCGAAAATTTTCAGAGTCCCGCAAATGTTGCTTGGGTACTTTGTCCACCAAAAGGGTATCCCCACAAGCAACGACCAATCACAGCTCACTTCAGAATTGGTGGGAGCACCCGTCAGCCAAACACAACATACCTCCCAGGGTGAGGGGAGAGAGTGATCTGTTTCCCAGGTTAGAGGATGCCAGCAATTAGTATACCTCTCTCCGAGACCCCTTCAAACGGCACTTAGGCCACTAATGTCTCCCAAATATCGTAGGAAGTATGTGCTTCCTCTAATTCTGTTCAACTTGGACTCACTTCCTAGGTTCCTCAAACACACCAGTACAACGTAATTAAAACCGGTTCTTATCAACTGGGTTTTACACAAACACACTTCATTATAATACTGGGCATGGGGCTAAAATCCAATCTCCATTAAATAATTTAAATATTCCTTTATCTAATAGTAAAATTCTTCACATTAATAATGTTTTAATTTCTGTATTTCCAAGACGAAATACAACCGCTTTTATAGTGCAAAAAATGCAGTGACTAGTGTTGAGGAACATCCCAGATGGTTTTCGAAGTAGTTCAAGTCCAGTAAATGCAAATCTTGACGACGTAGATCGTGGCGATAGACAGTTGCTAGACGCCCACCAAACACCGGTGATGACGTGAGTTGGGGGGGGGAAGGGACAGCCTCGAGCCTCGCACCCTCAGTCTTCGCTCGCCTGCCAAGCCGCGCACAGGCGTCGGCTGCGACGTCCTCGCTGGCAACGTCACACGGGTCATCCACTACGTAAGCCTCAGCTCCCTCGTCGATAATACCATGTAAGCTGTATTATTTGTGGCGTAGAATAATTAAATATTACGTACGGTGTTTCAGCACCGTCACAACATTAGTACGTGTAAGGGTAACGCGTATTTGCTTGACTCGAGACAGCATGTGTTGACTTTGTTACCTCCTGTTAATACACTACATAAAATGTTCGCAGACGACGAGGGAACACGCATGATGAAGCATTACGACAAAGGGCACATGCAGTTTATGCAAGGTGATACATTGCAGAACCACATCAATAACTGCAAGGATTAGTCTTTTGAGAGCCAGCAAGTGAGGCTGTCAATACCCGCTGCTACATCGATGGGTACTGATTCAAAAGACGGTTATGACGTGACAGTTAATACTAATGACGGAATGAGAGACATACGAGGCATGTGAAAGTCGGTATGTGTGGAATGTACAATTGCAAGACGTTCGCATGAAGTCG
Organism: Clitarchus hookeri; assembly: GCA_002778355.1. Taxonomy (NCBI): domain Eukaryota; kingdom Metazoa; phylum Arthropoda; class Insecta; order Phasmatodea; family Phasmatidae; genus Clitarchus; species Clitarchus hookeri. Next base: position 79,957 of record NQII01000381.1, on the reverse strand, counting down.
ACCAACTTCAAAATAAATGGTCGTCGGCTCTAAATACTGATGATGACCATGCGACCCCTACAAAGAAAAGTAAGCTTGATATTGAGGATGAAACAGGGGGTTAAGACGATCATGAAAACAGAATTGGTGATAATAACTATGAGGACAGTGTTGAAGAAGTATCTGATGAGAAGGATGATGATTCTCTCGACGTTCACCAACAAGTATCCCTCGAAAAGTGGTGTGAAGAAGGCAAAAGGCATCAAGAACGCTCGTTTATTATTTCCTAAAGACCCAAATGAACTTGTTGACAGTCTCATACATTTGATTGACCTGCAAAACCGCGGGGATCTCTCACGCATTGTTGAGATAGCCTCAATTCTCAATGAACTAAAGGATCGGAGTTATATCAGATGAGAGTGATGGCTACTATCCATGATATGCAAACATCTGATAAATGTAAAGATCGAATTAATAAAATAATTATAATGATGTAATGTATATAATAAAGAAATAAATTTAATGTGTGTACATAGTAGTGTGTTTTTATTTTCTTATTAAGTCCATTAGGCATTTATGAAAAACTTATTGATTCAGTGGTGTATGCAATCGATTGCGAGAGTCTGTTTTAGATCAAACGGATGCGAGCAAGTGCAGGACGAGGGCTATAGTTCAAACTGAAGTAGTATTCCTTATCGTATCTCAAGTGGTGGGGCTACCCGGCCTGCTACAATTCCTGTATCGCCGATGCGGACATCGGGCGGTGAACACTGAAGATTGCAATTAACATACCTGTGCCTACGCATTTTTTTTTCATTTGTGTTTTGTCATGTTTTACATTACTGAATAAAATTAGCTTTAAAGAATTTGTTCTTTTATTTTTTTACGCATTGACGATTAAAACTACCTGTTTTAATAAAAAAATTAAAATTAAAAAAACTTATGTTGAAAATAAAACGAAAACCAAATGTGTAAATTTAAGTACTTTGCGGGTGTGGACCTTGTTGCCAATCGGTACAGGTCTATAACAGGCAGGGAAATAGAGAAATTAGCGCCACCTAGGTATTGAAAATAGAACCAAATATGGAGGGCGACGACAGCACCACCTATACGTAAAAAACATAAACAAATATGACTGTCACCTGGTTGCTTCGACAAATGAAATCCCAGATGGCTGACATGGAATGATAAAGCATAGATAACATCCAAGATGGTTTGCATGGAAAGACTGAACATGAAGGAAAGGTGACTAAGCAAAAGTGGTATCCAAGATGGTCTACCGAGCATATGTGAAAGAGGACAGCTCGCCTGGAGGCTATATAGAGAAATTATCACTGTCTGGCGGGTAAATCGGTAATTAATACACTAGCGCCACCTAGGTGATGTAAATGTACACAAATGACAAATAAAAAAACAAAATGGTGGGTGGATTGCACTTGATAGAATGAGCAAAGTGAGGGGCAGAGGAGGGGGATGTCAATACAATGTGATTGATTGGAGGGTCGTCTACGGGACATGGTACCGAGAGAAATGTACGTTTTTTAAATAAACTTCTTTTATACATTTTTATAATTTTTAAATATGTCTTTAAAAGTTTTTATTTATTTTTTTTTATTCTACTAATACAGTCTAACTCCAACCAATGCCACCGTTAATTCCAAACATGGAATTGTAAGTACTTTCTTGGGTGCCACTCGGAATTTGGCGATTACTAAGCCAACTATAATTAGTCCTTGAAATTCCATTTTTAAGAAAATGCAGTCCCCATATGCCATTCGGTTTGCATCACAAAATATGTGGATGGTACTTGTCTCATTATTTGGAAAATGTCCAGGTAGTCTATACATGTCCAACATGTAGATATGTTTTATCCATGTGTTGAATCCCTGTAAGATATTCAAGAAGAACATCGTCGCAGCCTTGTTAGCCTAAATTCCGAAGGAAAGAAAGGCTAATGAGATCACTTTATTGTCTGTGTGTCTGTGTCTGTGTGTGTGTCTCC
>NQII01000381.1:66283-77971 GCA_002778355.1 Clitarchus hookeri | reverse complement strand
CCTGTTCCAGGGTGCCTCTTTCAATTTTCGAACGCGTCAACCGAATTTCACCAAACTTGGTACAGTACTTAGTAAGGACGCCTGACTTTTATAACACTATTTTGTAACACTCTTAACCACTCAGACTTATCGAGAAATCAACTTAAAGAATTTTTGGGGACTTGAAATGCTGTGAATACAATATACAGGTGAAAAGTTAAGTCAAAAGGAGAGAGACAAACAGATTCTACTACATTTTGAGAAAACTGTTAATACAAATTGTAATGGTCGTTATGTGATGAGGTTGCCTTGGTTGGAAGGCTTACCAGAATTAGAAAATAATCTAGATACAGCAACGAAGAGATTATATATTACTACAAAAAATTAAAAAGATGAGCAGGTTTAGCGAATACAATGAAATTATTGTGGATTGGGGGCAGGAAAAATATTATTATTGATATAGTTTCTATTGAAGAAACATCGAATACTACCTCCTTCACCGTGCGGTATTCAAATATGCTAAGTTTTTGATGCATCAGTTACAGACAAAAACGGACATCCTTTAAATGAATTATTAGAAACTGGACCGAATATAATTGAAATTATATCGAGAATATTACTTGGTTTTATGCTACGAAAAATTGTAATTTCTGCTGATATTGGAAATGCTTTCCTACAGATTTTGATTGATCCTTCTGACAGAGATGTACTATGTTTCCTTTGGTCGCATGAGGGAAAGATTATAGATTTACATCACTGTAGGTAGTGTTTTGCGTATCGTGTAGCCCATTCTTCTTTGGCCGCTGCCATACGTCACTTAAATGAAGGGCCTAATACGTTTAAAAATACAGCAGACAAATAGAAAAAAGCTTTCTAAGTTGAGAATTGTCTAACTTCACTGAACTCTAAGGAAGATTTGGAAAACTTAACATAAGAAGCAAATCAGCTCTTTGAGACTGCTGGATTTCATTTAAGGGGTCGGGTGTCCAAAAAAAATAATACTGAAAATCTATAAAATGTTCTAGGACTACTCTGATATTGTGGTCAGGATAAAATAAGCCTGAATCTTAAAACCTTAAAGGACCTTCCAGGACGTCTGACACAAAGATTAATGTTGACTGCAGTACATAAGATTCACGACACACTTGGATTTATAACACCAGTTAATATTGTACCCGAAACGATGCTACAAGAAACTTGGACACCAGAAAAAACAAGAAGTTACTGATATAACTAACGAGCCTATTTTCCTGAACATGGGTGCAATTCATTTTTAAATTATTTCTTAAAAACCGAGTTGGCAGGTAGGAATTGTCGTCTCGTTGAAAGCATTATCATTAGAGATGAAACTAGAAACATATGTAACAGTAGTGAGACAATTACAAATACACACGTGCCTTACCCGGGACTCGAACCCAGAAAATCTCTTACCATAAGCTAGTATGCAATCAAATGCATTACGGAGGTCGGATTCGAAAATAAACTTCGAATTTAATCAGTCTAATGTTTCAAAAAATAGGCTTTACTAACCTAAAATACTTACAGGGCCGTCATTACGAAAATAGGTGACTCAGCCACTTAAAACATGTAAGTTTACATTGCCTACCATAGCGCTAGTTGTGTGAACAATTTGGTGAAATTCGGTTCTTTAGTCCCTAAGATATGCCATAGAAAATTTTATTTTCTTCTTTGAAAAATAAGGCTTTATTTACAATGATCCTAATGTACAATTTCTACATACAAAATTTGGTTGGATTTGGTTAAATTGTTCAATATATGTGGCATGTGTTAATTGTTTACCGAGACATGAGACAAAATCTCTATTTTTTTTATTGGTGGGGCTATCATTCAAAATGTCAGAGAAATAAGGCTCTGCTTACAAATATTTGATGGTTGTAATAGGCACTGCCAGCATATAAATATAAGTTGGAACTTGTTTCGTTGATAAAATATACTGAGCTAAAATATTTATATAGCCAACATTTTGAAAATAAGTGCCTTACCTACTTAAAACACGCCAGTTTACACCACCTGCTGCAGTATTATTTGATTGCCAAATTTGGTAGGAATCTGTCAATTTTTTCCCGAGATATGACAGAAAAACTTTATTTATTCGCATATCGCTATCTTACAAAATGGATGACAAAATATGTTATGTGTAGACACAGTCTATAGTTGTTCTACCTACTGCCAGCATACAAAGTTAAGTAGGAATTGATTACATGGTTTCGAAGATATAGCATACTAAACTAAAATAGCTATATTGACGCCATTTTGAAAATAAGTATCTTACATGCTTAAGACAAAACACTTTACATCATATACTTCAGTACTACGTGTTTACTAAATTTGATAGCAATCGGTTAATTTCTTACCGAGATATGACATAATAACTTTATTTGTGTCGTATCTGTGTCGTTGGCTATCTTCCAAGATGGCCAACAAAAGTGTTTATATGTCGGTATATATGATGCTTCCAACAGATACTGTCAGTATACAAAATTTTGTTGAATTTGTTTAAATGGTATTGCAGATATACCAAATAAACATAAATAATTTGCATAACCGTCTTTTGAAAGAAAGTACCTAATAAAGTTCAATCCCTTACGTTTACATGGCCGATCATAACTGACTTGCCAAATTGGGTAAAAATTTTGTTTAATAGTTTTTGAGATATAATAAAAAATCTTTATTTCTTCATTTAGTGCTATTTTCCAAAATGGCATACTAACTGCAATATCTATCTCAAAATGTAATGCTTACACAATTCTTTGCCATCATACGAAGTGTGGTTTTAAATCGGTTGAATGGTTCCAGAGATATGACATATCACCCCAAATTTTAATTTGGCTGCCATTTTGAAAGTAAGTGTCCAACGTGGTTTAAAACTATAAAAGTCAGGTTTCCTTACGAAGTACTCTATGTGTACACATATCATACATACATAGACACACATACACAGAGGCACGCAGCTAGGAAAGTGATCTCATAAGCCTTTATTTCCCTCGGAGGGTAGGCTAACAGTTAAAGAAATATAAAACACGAAACTCCGTTAAATATAAATCGTTTGACACTCGCAAGCCTGTACTTTTATTCATTCCGGAGAAACACTATTGCTTGCGTTAAATGGGAATACTGCGATACAAAACTCCTTGAATTATACAAATTTATACTTGTTTTAATTGTCGCACAAAAATTATTACAGTTCGAAAATATAAAACTCGAAACTTGGTTAGTTACAATTCGTTTGACATTCGCTGTACAAGTATTCATGCGAGAGAAACCGGATTGTTTAGGGTCGCGTTACTACTAACGCTGTTAGATCGCAGGCAGCGGCAAGTTTCACTAAACATACGTAAAACGACTTCAAATTGCCAGACCTAACTATATGACTTAACTATATGACCTAACTATATGACCTTATTATATGACCTTACTAAATGTTCTAACTATATGACATAACTATATGACGTAACTATATCCCTAAATATATGTTCTTACTATATGACCTAACTATATTACCTAACCATATGTCCTAACTATATGACCTAACTATATGACCTTATTATATGACCTTACTAAATGTCCTAACTATATGACATAACTATATGACGTAACTATATGCCCTAAATATATGTTCTTACTATATAACCTAACTATATTACCTAACCATATGTCCTAACCATATGTCCTAACTATATGACCTAACTATATGACCTAATTATATGACCTAAATAAATGTCCTAACCATATGTCCTAACCATATTACCTATCTATATGTCCTAACTATATGTCCTAACTATATTACCTATCTATATGACCTAACTATATGTCCTAACTGTATAACCTATATACATGACCTAACTATATGACCTAACTATATGCCCTAACTATATGTCCTAACTATATGACCTAACTATATGACCTAATTATATGACCTAAATAAATGTCCTAACCATATGTCCTAACCATATTACCTATCTATATGTCCTAACTATATTACCTATCTATATGACCGTGGTCCTGACATGAGTTGCCACACCAGTCACAATGTTTTGTACGTTGTTATACGCCTACTGGAGGGTTGTCATATGGAAAAAAGAATTAGTTTCAAAATTATTTAACTTGTAAGTATTTGTAGAGGAAACAGATGGACAGAAAATTATTTATTTCAAGCGGTTTATAGTTTCCGATTGTTTGAATCTTAGTAATGGCAGTTTCTAATGTCATTGTAGGACTCGGCTGTGGCTTTTCTGATATACTTCTATCGTTAATATCTACAACAATTGGATCCCGGATATCCTCGGTTTTAAAGACTGGAGAGAAATCACAGTTTTGTTTTTTAGAGATAGTATGAAAATCACTAATGTATATTTCAACTGATTTTCCTTCCTGCTAGAATCTTGTGTGAAGTCAGAGACTCTCATAAATTACAGTCCTAGCAGCAATTAAATGGGCGTCGAATTTAGCCAATAAAATAGTACATTTATTAGCATCGGCATAACTCAGATTACATGAGTGTAAAATATTTTCTGCTTTGTTCCCCATCAAGTACTCCTAGATCAGGATCAGGTGCGGGTATTTGGTAAACTGGGGCAGTATTTACAGCAATTTCTTTGCTACCATATTATCACTTTGGTCTTCTTCTATATACAGTATATATATATTCTATATACAGTATATATAATATGTATTGGTATCAATATCTTTATATCTGATAGGCGACAGAAAGGTACTATTGTACAACTTCATGAAGGTCCTCGTGCATATGTAGTTAGAACCAAAGATGTAAATTTCCGTCGTAAAAGATCTTTACTCCAAACTTTGGGGGAAAAGGCTATCAAAAGCCAATGGAATACCTATAAGTAGTGTTGATACTGAAACGAGAGCTGTCGAGGAACCTGCCATTCCAGCATGTGTCGAAGGTAGTATTGTAGTCCCTCGGACAAGCAGTAGGTTCCTGAACCCGTGCATCTTTTGGACCACTAAAGGGGACATGTGTTTGTAATAACTCTTTGAAATTGACTTATGTGGGATTCTCCGCGGAGAGCGTTGTATGGTTACTATAAAAATATCTTATTTATGTAGATTTTAGGAAACGAAATAAATGTCTCAAAGCCATTACATTTACTGTGTAGGCAACGATTAGTTATGAGTAAGTACTCGTCAAGAGAAAATTTTCTCTTATTGTAACGCCTGAAATGAAAAAATGAATGTGCAAGTTACAAGGTTAGTTGACTTATTTTCTGCCTGGGCAATAAAGAATGCCTGTACTTGGAACAATTTGCGTGTTTTTATGTGATTCGCGTGCTTTTTGCTAGTCACAAGTTAATATTTTATAGGTATAGAGTATTTGTTTACTTTCAAGAGTAGCTTTATTTGTGATATTCCATGAAAATGCTGTCATCCCGGGTGTTTCTAACGGTTTGCTGGCGACGAGTGACCTAAATAGGAACACTCGTAAATTTCTCAATAATGTTGGAAGAGGTAGCTAAAAGTGCCCTGTCACAGTATGGTAAAGTTTATAATTTTTAAATGAAAAAAAAAATGTTATATGATTAATGTGTTATCGACAACGTTTGTGTCGAATTTTAATGTAATTAATATATTCAGAACTTTTCTTGTAGCACTTCTAAGAAATATTTGACAGTTGTGTCCTAAACCTTTTTTTGTAAATGTATCAAACAACTTTTTCTTCGTACAGTAAATGGGCGAGTGAGTGAAGGGCTTTGGACGGCTCTTAACATCGAGGTCTTGAGAGCCGACTGTACAGTAAATGTATTTATAACTGCGATTATAACTGTTCACATACATGTATAACTGCAATTGAGGCCATGGCTATAAAAAGGCCATATGGACTCATATGCCCTTTTTTTCAGACAATGCTTTAAATAATCCGCCGTGATTTTCTGAACACGCCTTAAATATTATAAGCAGATATTTTAATTCCTGAGGTGGGCAGAATGTCTTACGTTTGTGTATAGCATCTCTAGTATCTATGTTTTTATTGTTTAAAGAGGATTGTGTTAACGTTCATTGTTTTACTGAAGCGTCATTTCATGTTTACGATCAATAACACGCTATTTACTGCCCATATTTGTTAGTGTAATGCGTCCACTCTGGACCTTTCCAAATAACTTTGAAATCTCTGTTCGCATTTTGTGCATAATAGCATTTTTGTTATGTGCCGTTATTATAACTAACGCCTTCGCTATGCAATTTCCGTTGAATTTTTACGAAAGCGTTTTGGCTAATCTTAATTCGTAGAGGTCAAATAATAACACTGTCGTCTTAGAGATGAAAAATAATGGTTGCGTGTGGTCCGTGTCACACTGTCAAATTTTTCCAAACTGCTTCCAATAAGTTTGGTCAAATAAAGTTGGACAGTTATGACGTCATAGATACTTTATAAACACCACCATCTTTGTTTGAAAAAGTTGGATGGCTTGAGTTAAACAGACGTGTACGACTAAAATGGACGTCAAGAAATTTTAAAACAACGAACAATTACTGGAAACGAAGTAGGTCATAAAGATAATTATTTTATGAATGTTATTGTAAGTGAATATTGCACATAATAATACAAACTCAGAGGTATTAAATTTAATTGTGCAGGAAACATCTGTGATAAATAAAATTTGAATTTAGTATGGAAGCGAAATAAATTACAACATTCCTTACATTTCTTCCTGTAATTGACTGCTTGGAAAAACGAAAGCAATAATTATCTCACTATGAAAATAATTTTTAAATATTAATTCAAATTAAATTCCCCCAGAAAAAAAATTTGACAATGTGGCACATTTTAAAACACATTCAAAATTATTTGATAAAATTTGTCGCCAGGAAATATGTTATGGCCGTATTTTGTTTTCAAATTTTATTGTCAAATATAGTTGAAGGCGAAAATTTGACAATGTGACAGGCGCTTAAAACAAAGGAATGTTGGTGCTCTGCTTTCCTGCTCCTTGGCGGCCGGAGTTTTATTTATTTATGTGCTTCAAGTACTGCGCGAGTTTTGAACGGTGTAAAAGGTTAAGAAAAGCGATTTTTAACACAAGAATAAGAATGGCTTCTATATATGTGACTGATCTAGATCCGTGTGTCGATGAAGCAGTGTTGTTTAGAAAGTTTTCTGACGCTGGTCCCATCAGATCTATTCGTATTTGTCGGGACAAACGTACAAATACGTCTTTGGGATACGGATACGTCAATTTCCAACTGCAAACCGATGCTGAAACGGCTTTGGAAAAATACAATTTTGACGTCGTTCACGGTCGCCCTATTCGCCTAATGTGGACAAAAAATTCTACGAATTTCATAAAACCAGACGGAGGTAACATTTTTGTAAAAAATTTGAGCAAAGACGTGGACAATAAGAAATTTCGCGAAATATTCTTGAGTTTCGGTAATATAGTTAGTTGTAAAATCTCTTACGACAGCAAGGGAAATTCCAAATGTTATGGTTATGTTCAGTTTGAAAAAGAAGAGTCGGCAGCCGACGCGATCGAGAAACTGAATGGCATGCTGATAAACGGGAGAGAGGTGTACGTCAGTAAGTTCGTACCGTGGGAGAAGCGCTTGAAGGAACGCGTAATAAACAATATTTACATCAAGAACTTACCTGATAACTTTGAAAATGCCGTGGACCTGATGTCAAAGTTGTTCGAGAACTACGGGAGCATAATCAGTTGCAAGGTAGTGGTCGACGAAGACCACAAATACAGAGGCTTCGGGTTCGTGTCGTTTAGGAACCCGCAAGACGCCGCACGATCACTAGAGGAGCTGGACGGGTTCCTCTTGGCGGATGGCAAGAGACTCTACGTGGCGCCCGCCCAGAAGAAGACGGAACGTCAGGAAATGCTGAAGCAGAAATACGAAGACCTGAAGAAGGAGCGCGCTAACCTCACCCGCGGTAGAAATTTGTACGTGAAGAATTTGGATGAGTCGGTCGATGACGAATGCTTACTCAGAGAGTTCTCAGCTTTCGGTACAGTGCTGAGTGCGAAAGTCTCCATGGAGGGATCGCGGAGTAAAGGATTCGGGTTCGTGTGTTTTTCAACTGTCGAAGAAGCTTCAGAGGCAATACATGAAATGAATGGACGCATCTTCAAGACCAAATCTATTTACGTGGGTCTGGCACAGACGAAGGAAGAGCGTAAAGCCTACCTGGAAGAAAAGTTTCTCCTCAGGCAGGAAGACAATTCCCTCTGTGGAAATAAAGAAGCTGTGGAAAACCAACATTGCGCTTGCAACGAGAATGCGTGCTTTCGGCGTCAACTTGAACCCAACACCGAGAAGGTCGAAGCGCGACAGGCAATCGACTCGACAGAAAACTCCTGGAATTCGTGTGAAAATAAAACAAATACGTTAAAGGAATTCTCTGAATCGCATGGCGAAGCAGATCATGTATGGGAGAAATCCAGTACTACCAAAGAATTACAAACTCCCGAAGAAATTATTTTGGCAAGTGAAGGTACTTCTAACACGACAGCAACGCAGGTCATGGGGAAAACAGAAGTGTGTGCAGTATATCCTGTGGCTGGTGATGGCACCAAGATAACCTGCTCTGGTAAAATGCAACGAGGTTTGCTGCAAGCCATTATGTATAAACAAACTGAAATAAAAAATGCAAGTCATGGAGAAAATAGCTGTAAGAAGCTGCAAATGTCAACGGAAGACCGACACTGTGGCTTCAACAAAGAAGTGATTGAACTTCAAGTCGTTATTTCAACGGCAGCTGAAATCGAAAATACAGGATCCGTCAAGTTACAACAGTTACCTCGTAATCAAACGGATACTGTGAATAAAATGTTGCTCCCCGTTGTACGAGAAATGTACCCCAAGTCTGCCGATAAAATAATGGACTTCATTGGTGCAGTCGACACGTCTACACTGCAGCACGTGATACAGGACAGAAAGAAACTCGAGAAAATAATAGTGCGCTTAGTAACGCTCCTTGAAATTCACGACTACACAGAAGTCCTGAAGATAGAACTTCTGCGGAGCTTTTTTGCTTCAGAAACAAAGCATGATGGTGATTGAAGACTTGCGAACTGAAAAATATACAAGTTCTTATTACATATATAAACATCGTGGATAGAGGAAACGTTTAGTAAACAGTTCTCTTTTATTTTACTATAACGATAATTAAACTCAGATATGGCTTTAACTCCAGTATGAAACAGGTTGTTTGGACTGCGCATAAAACAATTGTGCGTTCAGAAGTAATCAAAATAAATCCGTGAGTTACTTGAATCAATAGTTAATTTACTGCAAGTTTGTAATACCTAATTTGTCAACTTATTATTTCTCCCATACAACCTAATTTTGAAACTATAAATAAAATAAATAACCCGAAAGCTTGAGAACTTCTGGCGTGTATTATTTTTAAATCATTGACGGGGACGTAGTTAAGATGCAAAACGTTATATATATTTTTCTTAAAAAGTCAAATTTCATCGTTTGTTAAAATAATATAAAACTAAGCACAAAAGATAAAAATGAAATATTTAAATAAGGGAGCTACAGTCACATGCAAATTCGTATTACAGTATTTTTTTTACAGCCACATTAGAATTTTCACATTTTTCCTTAATAATAATGTCTAGCGCCGTAGAAAGTTACGCACTAACCTAATATAAATACAGCAAAAAAATAATAATAACGTTTCTTTCTTGAAACCAATCGTTACAGGTTGCAGTAAACTGTTTACTTTTGTAGCAGCAACAATGCCATGCTTAAATAAATAAGCTATACGAAAAATACTTAGTATGTGCAATTTTCTCTGTGGACGGAATCGCATTATTTCCTAATTGCGGACCGCTGAATATAATTCTGTCAATAATGAAAATAAAATGATGGACTTCGTTCGTCTACCAAACTTTCACGTTCACAGAAAAAATAAATAATTGAATCGGTCATTTGAGATAAAAAAAAAAAAGGCACGAGTGAAGAATGAAGAATATATAAATTCGAAAACAAATACAGTTCAATCACACGATCGTGGATTTCATTGCAGGTAGCTGACAACCAAACCAACATTGCTTTTATTATATTTATCTTTAAAGTAGGCTAGCACCAATAATCATTTTAACTAATAAACGAGAGTGTTTGTAGTATATATTGCATGCCCCGAAACGCAACACTAATTATGTGCCTTGCAAGTAGACGCTATTACGAGGTGCATACATGCCTCAGACATGCAACACTAGTTCTGTGCCTTGCACGTAGACTCTATTACAGGGCGCTTACATGCCTCGGATATGCAAATCTAGTTATGTGCCTTGCACGTAGATGATATTACGAGGCACGTATCTTGGACATGCAACACTAGTTCTGGGCCTTGCATGTAGACGCTATTACGAGTGCATACATGCCTCAGACATGCAAAACTAGTTATGTGCCTTGCACGTAGACGCTATTACAGGGCGCTTACATGCCTCGGATATGCAAATCAAGTTATGTGCCTTGCATGTAGATGATATTACGAGGCACGTATCTTGGACATGCAACACTAGTTCTGGGCCTTGCATGTAGACGCTATTACGAGTGCATACATGCCTCAGACATGCAAAACTAGTTATGTGCCTTGCACGTAGACGCTATTACAGGGCGCTTACATGCCTCGGATATGCAAATCAAGTTATGTGCCTTGCATGTAGATGATATTACGAGGCACGTATCTTGAACATGCAACACTAGTTCTGGGCCTTGCATGTAGACGCTATTACGAGTGCATACATGCCTCAGACATGCAAAACTAGTTATGTGCCTTGCAAGTAGACGCTATTACGAGGTGCATACATGCCTCAGACATGCAACACTTGTTCTGTGCCTTGCACGTAGACGCTATAAAGACGTGCTTACATGTCTCGGACATGCAAATCTAGTAATGTGCCTTGCACATAGATGATATTACGAGGCACGTTTCTTGGACGTGCAAAACTAGTGCTGTGCCTTGCATGTAGATGCTATTACGAGGTGCATAAATGCCTCAGACACGCAACACTAGTTCTTTGCCTTGCACGTAGACGCTATAACGACGTGCTTACATGCCTCGGATATGCAAATCTAGTTATGTGCCTTGCACGTAGATGATATTACGAGGCACGTATCTTGGACATGCAACACTAGTTCTGGGCCTTGCATGTAGACGCTATTACAGGGTGCTTACATGCCTCGGATATACATATCTAGTTATGTACCTTGCATGTAAATGATATTATGAGGCACGTTTCTTGGACATGCAACACTAGTTCTGGGCCTTGCATGTAGACGCTATTACGAGGTGCATACATGCCTCAGACATGCAAAACTAGTTCTGTGCCTTGCATGTAGATGCTATTACGAGGTGCATAAATGCCTCAGACACGCAACACTAGTTCTGTGCCTTGCACGTAGACGCTATAAGGACGTGCTTACATGTCTCGGACATGCAAATCTAGTTATCAGCCTTGCATGTAGATGATATTACGAGGCACGTATCTTGGACATGCAACACTAGTTCTGGGCCTTGCACGTAGACGCTATTAAAGGGCTCTTACATGCCTCGGACATGCAAAACTAGTTCTGTGTCTTGCATGTAGACGCTATTACGAGGTGCTTACATGCCTCAGACATGCAAAACTAGTTCTGTGCCTTGCACATAGACGCTATTACGAGGTGCTTACATGCCTCAGACATGCAAAACTAGTTCTGTGCCTTGCA
>NQII01000381.1:0-43444 GCA_002778355.1 Clitarchus hookeri | reverse complement strand
GAATTCTCTGATCTATCCGGGACGGAATTTACCAGGTTTAATAAAACTACATGGCTCTAGCCGAAACACTTCAGTCGTCCCTAAAGGTGGAAAATAGCCCCAACTACCACTTGTTTACCAAGTCAAGAGACACACATGCTAATCGTAGTAGGGGACGGGGGGCCAACCAACCCAAAATAAACTAAATTAATTAAACTAAACAAATTTATAGTAAACAAACCTTTTTTAAATAATAGGAATAAATTATATAAAATAACAAAAAAAAAGTAAAAATATATATATACATTACACTTGATACTAACTACTCATAATGGCGCACCGACTTGATAGTTTGTTGCAGGTCGGGAAGAAGAGGACTTTGACTTCGGGGAGGGGGGCTCTACGGTTGCTGGATTCTGAATAGATTCTGGTACCAGGGGCCCCTCCAACTCTAGTACACTAACAATATATATATATTTTTTTTTGATGTCACTACACGATGAAACGTACCCTGAGGGCTGCCCCGGGAGACTAGGGACTCACCTACACATTTTTACGAAATTAATTAGCACACTTGAACACAACAGGCCAACATGTTAGACAGACATCACGACACTGACATTCACTCCAGCCGGGAGACTGGAGGGGAGCTTCGCTCCCCCGCCGAACACACGAACACGTAAATTTTACTTATAATAGGCAACACCAATAAACAGCCTTAAGGCGCCCGTCTACCTAGCACTTGAACTGCGTTGCAGAGTGTTCCAAATACACGTTTTTCATCGAAACTATTAACCGTGCGTCCAACGTGCTGATCTACGAAAAGAACGCACACTTCAGACGAGAGCTGTTGNAGGGGAGCTTCGCTCCCCCGCCGAACACACGAACACGTAAATTTTACTTATAATAGGCAACACCAATAAACAGCCTTAAGACGCCCGTCTACCTCACACTTGAACTGCGTTGCAGAGTGTTCCAAATACACGTTTTTCATCGAAACTATTAACCGTGCGTCCAACGTGCTGATCTACGAAAAGAACGCACACTTCAGACGAGAGCTGTTGAGTGCTTTCAAAATATCACGTACGTTAGAAACATCAATTCAGAGTACTCCAAAACCGCTAAAAACGGCCTTTCCAAGGCGCTGTAGCTCAAAATGCACGCATCAGATACATACAAAACTACTATAGGGGCCTGCACTGAACCTTCCTAAAGACTTGCCACTAATAAAATAATATGGTCACCGCTGAAAGTCCCATAGGTACACGCAGCACGACGAGAACACTGCACGCCAGTTCAGAGCCTTGCGCTTAGCGGCGATGGCGTACTTGATGCGCGTGGCAGTGTCGCCCTTATAGCTCCCGCGCTTCTCGGCCTAAACATGGGAAAAAGTTCCAGGTATACGGGGACCTTAATACGGTTCTGTGCCCAAGAAAACACAGCTACGTGGCGCCCCGCCGCCGACCCAATGATTTGAGTGTGTGTCGGGGTGCATTTGTTTACAAACACCCTGTGAGTTATGGGGCTCTCAGATCTCACGACACCAAGGCCATTCGGTGGCATATGAGGGTTCGGCGGCGGCGGCGAGAGCTTACAGAAGTGTGAGAGCTCTGGGACTGGGAGGATGCGTCACCCTACTTTGCGAGGGGTCCTCGCGCGGGAGTGAGAGAGCACCCCCCCTATCTCCTCAGCATGGGTCTGACAGCTTGCTGCGGCAATGTTGCCAGACCTCCCTGCCCTTGTGCCACCCGCTCGCTCAGGCAGACTGGCTTGGTGCGTCCGATCCACTGTGCTCGCGCGCATGCGCACACACACAGTCGAGTTGCGTCCTTATCTAGTTTATTCAAGCGGGTTTTTCATATTACGTAACTAATGCATTTTGCAGAAATTTTATAGTACTTTAGCGAAAATTTACGAGAAACTTCGATGTCTTGGAAATGCTGATGTAATTAACTTCTCTCCTCACATAGAAATAAAATGATTCCATAAAAATTTTAATGGTTAATTATTAATAGTTAAAGAACTATAATGTTTTTACACTGAAAACATAATGTAGATTACAATACTGTTTACGAAAAATGTATTACAGTAGTGATAAAAATACTACTATAAATACTATACAAACAATATAAAAAATATAGCAACAAGTATTTTGCTCATAACAAAAAGACAATTACAATGAAGGTGCGTTATTACGTGACATAGCCTCGTTATGCAATGTTTAATGTCAAGTATTTCGTACACTCACTAACTTATTTTAAACGAAATACTAACATTTTTGTATTTGAAATTTTGATTATAGTTTATTCGCGGTTTCTTCGCGCTTTTTTAATCAAACCTTAGAAAAATCACGCAATTTATGAAGTGCTGATTGTTACATAAATATCATTTATCACAACCGTTTCATACTCGAATTAACATACGAATGCCTTTTTTTTTATTAAAATTAAATTTATAATAATATTTTAACAATAAATTATATTTAATTTATAATTAATATGAATAAACAGGGAGAAAGTAGGTGCGTTGGCAATGTCAAGTAAAAAATAGTTGTTATACAATATTATTACACTGAGAGCACACGAATGTGTTGGGTTTGTCCCTTTGGTGTAATTTTCTAGATCCGATTAAACTTTATTTGCATGAGACAGAATAATATCGAGAAGTAAAACTTTAGCAGGGCTTTAAAAAAGTTGGAATTAACAATGAATTGACTATAGTAAAGAATAATAATATGAAAAATATGTTTAATCATCTTTAATTTGTTGCTGAACGGTAGTAACTACACAGATAATAGATAATTCCGAGCACGAGGCGGGTATACGTATTGCGATTTGATACTCGCATATGATCACTGACACTCGTTTCTACAAGCCACTGTGTGGTACCCAGCGCGAGGCTACGCCGCTGTGTGGTACCCAGCGCGAGGCTACATTCACTACTACTGAAGACACTGACTCCTGGAGCTACAGCGGTCGAGCATGAGAGTGAAACGAGATATCGGATGGTCGTAAGTTCTCAGAGTTATTTATGTCAGTGTATGCGGCTGCTTAATTTGAAAACAAAGTAGTCAAGGTAGAAATTCTGCACAAAAACAATACACAATTTAATTTAAAGCAGAATTTATGTTATTAAAAAAAAATTTCTTCAGGCAAACCAGTATCATTATGTTTATTATGTGTAAGCAGTCTCTTAAATTAAGAGAGAAACAAGATTAGATAGATAGTTATATTGATAATTTAACACTTTTTCTCTTATTTTAATGAGTATCCCTGGCGAGCGTACCGAAATTATCAACTTACTGACATACAACATATTTGCTGTTTACTGCAGGTTGTTCTCTTATTCCTGAGGAACACTGATAAACCATCAGTGAACTCGGTGTTCGTCATCAGTGACGGATCGCGGCCACAATATGCGCTATGGAAGCCGGCATTTGACAACTTACTGACATACAACATATTTGCTGTTTACTGCAGGTTGTTCTCTTATTCCTGAGGAACACTGATAAACCCTCAGTGAACTCGGTGTTCGTCATCAGTGACGGATATTGCGGCCACAATATGCGCTATGGAAGCCAGCATTTGACAACTTACTGACATACAACATATTTGCTGTTTACTGCAGGTTGTTCTCTTATTCCTGAGGAACACTGATAAACCCTCAGTGAACTCGGTGTTCGTCATCAGTGACGGATATTGCGGCCACAATATGCGCTATGGAAGCCGGCATTTGACAACTTACTGACATACAACATATTTGCTGTTTACTGCAGGTTGTTCTCTTATTCCTGAGGAACACTGATAAACCCTCAGTGAACTCGGTGTTCGTCATCAGTGACGGATATTGCGGCCACAATATGCGCTATGGAAGCCGGCATTTGACAACTTACTGACATACAACATATTTGCTGTTTACTGCAGGTTGTTCTCTTATTCCTGAGGAACACTGATAAACCCTCAGTGAACTCGGTGTTCGTCATCAGTGACGGATATTGCGGCCACAATATGCGCTATGGAAGCCGGCATTTGACAACTTACTGACATACAACATATTTGCTGTTTACTGCAGGTTGTTCTCTTATTCCTGAGGAACACTGATAAACCCTCAGTGAACTCGGTGTTCGTCATCAGTGACGGATATTGCGGCCACAATATGCGCTATGGAAGCCGGCATTTGACAACTTACTGACATACAACATATTTGCTGTTTACTGCAGGTTGTTCTCTTATTCCTGAGGAACACTGATAAACCCTCAGTGAACTCGGTGTTCGTCATCAGTGACGGATATTGCGGCCACAATATGCGCTATGGAAGCCGGCATTTGACAACTTACTGACATACAACATATTTGCTGTTTACTGCAGGTTGTTCTCTTATTCCTGAGGAACACTGATAAACCCTCAGTGAACTCGGTGTTCGTCATCAGTGACGGATATTGCGGCCACAATATGCGCTATGGAAGCCGGCATTTGACAACTTACTGACATACAACATATTTGCTGTTTACTGCAGGTTGTTCTCTTATTCCTGAGGAACACTGATAAACCCTCAGTGAACTCGGTGTTCGTCATCAGTGACGGATATTGCGGCCACAATATGCGCTATGGAAGCCGGCATTTGACAACTTACTGACATACAACATATTTGCTGTTTACTGCAGGTTGTTCTCTTATTCCTGAGGAACACTGATAAACCCTCAGTGAACTCGGTGTTCGTCATCAGTGACGGATATTGCGGCCACAATATGCGCTATGGAAGCCGGCATTTGACAACTTACTGACATACAACATATTTGCTGTTTACTGCAGGTTGTTCTCTTATTCCTGAGGAACACTGATAAACCCTCAGTGAACTCGGTGTTCGTCATCAGTGACGGATATTGCGGCCACAATATGCGCTATGGAAGCCGGCATTTGACAACTTACTGACATACAACATATTTGCTGTTTACTGCAGGTTGTTCTCTTATTCCTGAGGAACACTGATAAACCCTCAGTGAACTCGGTAGTCGTCATCAGTGACGGATATTGCGGCCACAATATGCGCTATGGAAGCCGGCATTTGACAACTTACTGACATACAACATATTTGCTGTTTACTGCAGGTTGTTCTCTTATTCGTGAGGAACACTGATAAACCCTCAGTGAACTCGTTGTTCGTCATCAGTGACGGATATTGCGGCCACAATATGCGCTATGGAAGCCGGCATTTGACAACTTACATTTCCTNGTGTTCGTCATCAGTGACGGATATTGCGGCCACAATATGCGCTATGGAAGCCGGCATTTGACAACTTACATTTCCTAAGTTGAACTCCGGGCTGACAAGTTTTAATGAACATTAAATCATGTCTAATAAAATTAATATACTTCAGCGTTAATCTTAATTACTGTCATGCTTTTGTTAAGTTTCGCGCGAAAACAAAGCCTATGCTATAATGAGAAACTGTTATCTTGAAAAGGGCTCTACAGTGCATAAAACTTTCTTTTCAAAAAATTTACACTGTTCCATATTATCACACATAAATGAAGTGCGTGTAAGCATTTTTTTCGGTAACTATGCCTACTAATAAAATCAGATAGACAACAATAATTATTCACTAAAACAAATTTTATCCCAAAGACAGTGAAACGATAAAACTTTTTTACAATCGTTAACAAATTACTTCACTATATTTTATGCATGCCATTTCAATATATCAAAAGTTAAATTTTCGTGACATAAGTCTACATATCTGGTAAAAACTGAGAAAATGAAATCTTGAAAACACTTCCTAAAATTAAATGAATTTTGACTAAAGATACAAATACACGCTACAAGAAATACGTAAGTATATGCTGTGTTTGTATTTTGTATATATGTCTATCCATAATATATATATTACATATATACTCTCTCACACACATATACACACACACATAGGATGATTCACGAGGAATTACCGCCACTCACAGTGCTTATTCCTTCAGTAATTTAGAACAAAATATGCCATATAAATGTGGGTCCTATTCCCAATATTTATAGAGTAATTCTGAAGATGTGAAAGGTGAATAAATAACGAATAACCCTTTCAGAAGTTAAAAAAAAAAATTATTATTATCATACTTGATTGTTTGCTTTTGAGCATCAAACGCCATATCGGTGTATTCTGTGGAAAACGTACGTGGCATTGTAACACAATGACCATACCTCACAACCGAAGGCTGCAACCACAATATATTTGTAGAAACGCGCTGTGTTCACGCAGTGCACAGTGAAACAGACAGTTGCACTTTGCGATAGTCAAAGACGCGCTGTTCACTTCAACAGTCAAACAGGCAGCAAATTGCCACGGGCTGTTCACTTTGATGCGTTTCCAAGTTTTCCAATTATCCTGTAAATATTGCTACTAAGAGCCACTTTTATATTACATAATTTGCTCCAAATGACTTAAGGAATAAGCCCTGTAAGAGGTGGTAACTCCTCAATAATCACCCTGTGTCTATGTGTGTTTGTATATCTATGTACACATCTACACTTACAAATCCCATAGACATGTATAGTCCTCGTAAGTAATGTCTACATCATTTCATACAAATATCAAATAATGAATTTTTCGATGACCAGCACCTTCGACATTATGGATGGTGATGAGAGAGAGAGAGAGATGCGGAAGAAAGTAGATGGCATGGGAATTGCTAGATGGTAAGCAACCGTATTTAAGGCATATGCGATTGAATGCAGGTCACCTAGAAATTAATGTAGGTCACATGAAATGCCTGTAGGTTACAATGAAATTAACAGAAGTCATGCGAATAATTGTATAAGAGATGCAAATGAATTTAAGATATACAATTAATTGTATACGACATACAAGTGAATTTAAGCCATGCAATTAATTGAACAGTTTAACTGGATAAGGGTTCATTTTATTGGAAAAGTTAGTTTGCTGTGGTTTTAATTTTTTTTTATAAAACGTGTTTGATCGATGTTATGTTATTATTATATGCCTTTTTCTCACAATGATAAATAATATTTTTAAATAATTGGCACTTTTAAAATTATTATGTTATTTACGACTGGGAAACAAAAATATTTCTCATGTAAATTTTTTTTTTTAGATACGCCCTTATCCAAATCAACTCTTCAATTGTATACTGTTTGTTACCTGTACAGAAATGTAGGTTACAGGCAAACAATACAAATAAATCGTTCGCGCTATTCGCGGAAACAGTGACGGGTGCTGCGTAGGTTAAAAAAACAATAAAAAAAGACAATGTGTTTGTTCTAATATTTAATTTTCAGTACGATATCGATTCTTTTGCATTTATGTTGCAATGAAATTAAGTCAGGTTTGAATGCGCAAAATACTACGCGTAGTTTAAGGTCACTACGCTAGTCAGTTTTTACGCTTCAGTTTTCAATATAAAATGCTGTACCTACTATACTTATACAATAATTATGTTACTTACTTAACTGAACTGACGCTTAAGAATTTTTTTCTTGAAGTATTGTCACCGTCTGCAAACTATTGTTTGTCATAATTTTCTAACTATTTAGTTCTTGTGGGTCAAGAGTACAGTATGTTATACATTTATGGCCAGAAATATTTTGTTTGCATCTTCACTTGCCTCTGATCCAGTCTCCGACATACACGCGCGCGCTTATGCACACACCATCACTCACACAGGCACAAATATAATTAACTCATTATAAATTAAAACACGTTCATAGCAATTTATATAATTAATAAGAAAGGAGAAATTAAAATTAAGAAAAGAATTAGTTTTCATGACAGTTTATTTTTTCAAACAATGTATTTTTCTGTTTAATATTATTTTGTATTGATGGATTTTTTAAAACTAAACTATTGATGTAAATTTGAACTGAAATGAATCAAATGTACATTAGTGATTGCTTTTCTACTGGCATAAACAAAAGTTAATTTTTATATTGATTTAGATTCATTATAATAAATATTAATATTGCAGCAAATGCAAAGACTGAATTCATTTACTTACTGCACAGAATCTTAGGCTTAGTTTACTTCGGTTTGTTGCGTCCTCGTTGTTTCACCTTGTGACACAGAGCCTTCGTTTCTTCTTCGCCAAAATAAAATTTTCGCTAGGGCTTTTTATTTTTCTTCTTACTGTGGTAATAAGTTTTCCTTCTACCCATTATAGTTGTTTATTAGCCACGCGTTTTCACGCCTTACGTACAGATACGGCAACACTGCGCGTGCGGAGGCTTCACAAGCGGCCCGCCAGAGGACAGATTGGCCGCTGGCAGCGCACTGCCTGCTCTCTGGTGGCGGGTTTCTCAATGTGATGCGCGCTTCACCGTGAGTGCCCGCACTATGTCAAACGAATCTTAGAGAATACTACTCAAGTATTAATCATCAAGGGTCAAAATCGAAACGTAAACTCGACTTAACTAGTGTATCAAAAAAAATTATTGAAATTTAAATAATTTTTTTTATAGTTTCACACATTGTACTTTTTTATGAAAGTGAAAAAACTAAGCAAAAACCTTATAATTTATGTAGCAATAGATAAAATTCCGTCAACTTATTAAAGAGGTGCATTATCGCCAGTAAAATTAACTAATAAAATACTGCCAAACTGTGAACCCCCACCTTAAGACGATCTTTCAAAAGTGCTCAATGAATTGTGAACAGTTTATATCTAAGAAGCTTCAGGGATCAAGAAACAATGATATTTATATTGTCTTGAGCTGCCCGTGGATAGGAAGCTGGACTTAGGAGAAGTGAGATAGTTAACTTTGCCGAAGTTAAATTTGGAAGAAATTTTGAAGTTACTACATGATGTGTGTGTGGCGTGTAAAGCTGGGCGTCCACTGGGTCGGTGGAGCGGCGCGGCGCGGCGCGGCGCGGCGCCAAAATCTTGAGGTCCGTCCACTATAGGGCGGATTCAGATCGGCCGCCCAAACTTTTTGCCAGTCACACGTTGTTCGTCGTGTAGTTCAGGTGTACCTCGCAAAATGTTGTCGGACGACGAAGAACTGTTTTCGGAGGACGAAGAAATGTTCCTAATCGCTACAGCGCGGGAAGGTGAAGAAGAGGAAGAAATGATCGGAAGGAATAGGAGGAAATGGGTGCATGAAATCAACACCAAAATACAGAAGTTGAGGGAATTTCACCACATGTTTGATGATTTGTTGAAGTACGAAATAAAATTCTTCAAATACTTCAGGATGTCACAAGAAAAGTTTTTTGAACACCATCGATTGATCAAGCCGTTGATCGTAAAGCAAGACACCCAATTTCGACCAGCCATCCCAACAGAAGGAAGACTGGCGACATGTCTGAGGTAAGAACTCAACAAACATGATACTTCATATAATAATAGTTCCTAATTTGTTTGTTTTGCACTATTTCTTTTGTTGAGACTCGAACGGATTGAACTAAAGAGGATGATTCGAAAAACAAGGGAAAATACTTGACATATTTAGGTTTTTGTACCTCATGTTTTGGCAAGTTATTCATAGGAAAAGCATGTTTTATGCTAAGAATACAAAAGAGAAGTTCAGTAAAAAATCGTATTTTTAATATAAGTAGGTAGGTAATCACAAAGCTCTGATGACAATGTGCGAGATTTTAAAGGTTGGTAAGTTGAACATTAATGGTGGTCTGTGAGGTGATGTACTGTGATGAGTGTGCATTAGGAGTGGTTGATGGCTGTGATGGGATTAGGAGTGATGAGTGTTCATTAGGAGTGGTTGTTGGATGTGATGGGATTAGGAGTGATGAGTGTTCATTAGGAGTGGTTGTTGGATGTGATGGGATTAGGAGTGATGAGTGTTCATTAGGAGTGGTTGTTGGATGTGATGGGATTAGGAGTGATGAGTGTTCATTAGGAGTGGTTGTTGGATGTGATGGGATTAGGAGTGATGAGTGTTCATTAGGAGTGGTTGTTGGATGTGATGGGATTAGGAGTGATGAGTGTTCATTAGGAGTGGTTGTTGGATGTGATGGGATTAGGAGTGATGAGTGTTCATTAGGAGTGGTTGTTGGATGTGATGGGATTAGGAGTGATGAGTATGCATTAGGAGTGGTTGATGGATGTGATGGGATTAGGAGTGATGAGTGTACATAAGGAGAGGCTGATGGATGTGGTTCAAATTGGAATGTCTGAGGGAGGGTTGCCTCGTACTCGGCGTCGTGAATCAGCTGGTAAATCTGGGATTTTAGTCTTATCTGCAAGTGTGTTGGAAGCGTGTGGACAGTTTCTTCTGCGCTTTGGAAGTATTTCGTGAGGTGGTATCCTGATGAAGAAGGAGCATATATTGTGTTTGACGTACCAGCAACCCTAGACAATTTTACAGCCATGTAATGGCGTAGCATTTCTGCAGCAGAACCACTAGGCAGCCGTGTTCGTTCGCTGTTTCGGCTTGAAGACCGTCGAGCATCATCAGCAGAACCTGGAGTCTCTACATTTCTGCCACTACTATCGATCCCTGTCACTGACTCTTGAAGGTTTACTTCAGCAACATCGTCCTCATCATATTGCAAACTTTCTTCATCCTGTTGTGTTCCATGGGTTGAAGAAGAACCTGATGGGGAAGGATAAGGGATATTACTGTCTTGTTCTTCGCTTTGTGAAAAAATATGTGACTCAAAACGCCAGGGCCTCATTTTTTTTCGCAGCTTGACCACTTTTTGTTTGTCTGACTCTCATGGCCTTTCTCTAACTCTCTCGCGGTGACTTCCATTTTGATTTGCAGACGTCAACTGTAAAGAAACATTTGTAAAATTAATAATCCATTAATAATAGTGACTAATTATCAATTTTCGCTATGTTTTGTTGTTGAAATTTTGAAACACATTTCTGAAATTTGAAAACCCCAAAATTGCTTCCCCAAAAACTTGTCCTTTCTTATGTTATTCGATTTAAATGCACACATGCACGCACACACATACACACAAACACACACACAAACACACACACATGACAATGTTTGACTCAGCATATTTGTAATATATATTCATTGAAGTACCCAGTATTATACTTTATTAGTTATTCTATGTAGTTGGAAGGTTAAAATTGAGAAAATAACATTATTTTCCAGGTTTCTGGTAACAGGGGATTCTTTTGGGACTATCTCCTTCAGTTACAGACACGGAGAGAAGACTATTCGAACTATCGTCTACGAAGTTTGTGAAGCCATTTGGACAGTTCTTCAACCTATATACATGCCAACACCCACAGAAGAAGATTGGCAGCGGTTTGAAGTTGAGTACCGAGAAAAAGGTGGAATTTCCCAAACTGTGTTCGAAGTATTGATGGCAAACATGTATGCATCAATAAACCTTACCACAGTGGGTCGCTCTATTACAACTATAAAGGGTTGTTCAGTGTGGTACTCATGGCAGTTGTTGATGCTCACTGTAGGTTTATCATGATTGACACTGGAGGTTATGGCAGGAAAAGTGATGGTAGCATCTTTGCTAACTGTAATTTTGGAAAGAGATTTCTCCAAGGAAGCCATAATTTTCCTGATGATAAACCATTGCCTGGAACCGAGGAAAACGTGCCCCATGTTATCGTCGCTGACGAAGCGTTCCCACTTAAACCAAATTTGATTAGACCCTTCCCAGGAAATGAGCTAACAAGTTGTGAGGAAACAAAATTCAATTTAAGACTCAGTAGAGCCAGGAATACCAGTGAAGATACTTTTGGGATACTGAGCAAGCGATTTCGTGTATATCAAAGAAGACTTGAGCTTAAACCTGTTCATGTTAACAGAGTTGTGAAAGCTACTTGCTGCCTAGATAATTTTCTGAAAGCAGGCCGTCCTTCTTTGCTCTTAGAAATTGTTAACAATGAAGGAGTCACCTCACAACCTGTCAATTCAGCATTGCAAAATTTAGATCACGTTGGTGGTTCCTTTTCAGGAAATGCATATTGAGTGAGGAACAAATTTAAAGATTACTTCCTAACACCAAGTGGATCAGTAGAATGGCAAACTCGAGCTGTTCGTGAGGGTAGACGATATGACTGAAGTAAGTACCTATATGTTTACCTACTCATGTAAATAACAATAATGTAGGTACTAAGTTCATTGATTTAATAATATTATGTACCCATCTAAGTTCCCAATTCAGTGATGATGCTCTCTAAAGGCAAGACAAATTCTATTGTTGTATTTATGTTCATGTTCTTATCTTCTACATACATCATGACAATAAAGTTTACCTGGTAGTTGAAGTTGTTCACTAATTTCTTCCCAGCTGCTCTCCTTCACAAGACTATTGTGGTAGTTGGTGTTTGACAAATCATATAGATTTGGATATGCTTAAACCACCAGCACTAACAGTTCTTCATTAACTTCGGTCGTTTGAGTTGTCCTTCTACAACAATCAATATAACAACAAATGGTGATCAATTATAAGAACCTCTTTTTGTAGGCAACGCAAATTACAACATTTCACCACACGATGTACACCAAAGAGTTTCGCTGAAGTACAGAACGTGCTGTAGTTATCTATAGTACAATAATTATAAGAAACGAGTGCTACTAAATCAATTCAAATTACTATGTTCTTAGTGCTTTTTTTGTCCCATCGTGGATGACGCAAATATCTTGGCTGAGCGAAGGAGGTGGAAGGGCGAGAAGTACAGCCCCAGCACCAATTCCACAACACTGTGAACCACANATGACGCAAATATCTTGGCTGAGCGAAGGAGGTGGGAGGGCGAGAAGTACAGCCCCAGCACCAATTCCACAACACTGTGAACCACAGAGTCGGAGACCGAGTGAGAACGAGCTCTGCCGAAAATGGCCGAGGTCGGAAAGTTTCCGCCAGACCTCCTTCCATTAGGTCGGTGGGTCGGTGCACAGTAGATCTACGCCGCGCCGCGCTCCAGAAGTTTTGAAGGCGGTCGAGTGCGGAAAATTTCCGACCCGCCCACCCTGTGCCGCTCCACCGACCTAGTGGACGCCCAGCATAAATGTGTACGTGTGTGGAAATATATACACTGAAGAGCCAGAAAAAAACTTGTATAGGCGTGCGTATGCAAATAACAAAGGTATGGAACCAATCAGAGTAATGTGATGAGGTCGGCAGCTAGATCGGTTACTGCTGCTACAATGGCAGGTTATCAAGACTTAAGTGAGTTTGAACGTGGTGTTATAGTCGGCGCACGAGAGATGGGACATAGAATCTCCGAGGTAGCGATAACATTTGTATGTTCGCGTGCGACCATTTCACGAGTGTACCGTGAATATTGGGAATCCGGTAAAACATCACATCTTCGACATCGCCGCTTAGGAAAAGATCGTGAACAAACGGGACAAACGACGACTGACGAGAATCATTAAACGTGCCAGACGTGCAACCCTTTCTCAAATTGGCGCAGATTGGATTTGTGGACTGCCCTGCAGGATTCATGGTGTGAATTGCCTCCTGCATACCTTCAGATATTGGTCGAGTCCATGCCACATCGCCTTGCGGCACTTCTGCGTGCTCAGGGGGCCCTACACGATATTAGGCCGGTGTACCAGTTTTTTTTTTTTTTTTTGGCTCTTCAGTTTATAAGTATNTGATATACACTCAGAATGCACAAATGTATGGAGTATGCGAAAAGTAAGCTTAGCAATTAAACGTTACCAACGGTACCGATACAAAACGTGAAATTCAAAGTGTTCTAACAAAACAAATTTTCCAATATCACAGACAAATAATCACGAAATAACAACAAAATTAACTTAATGGTGTCTCTGACTGGGGAGGGTTTCTTTCTTACCACTGCAGCTTGGTACCGTGTATGGCCTCCATGTGCTTTGTACAGGTCCCTAACACGCCGTGGTATGCTTGTAATCAGTGTGTCGATGTCATCTTCCGCACGAAGGTCCCATTCTATTTTGGCAAATCTTATGAGATTCGGAAGTGTTTATGGGGGTTGTGGACGATTATAAACTGCTGTTTTCAGCATGCCTCAGGCATGTTCAATGCGTTAGTGCGCTCTCTGTTGATCACACGAGAACTACATGACTCCTACCACCCAAACTGCACACACACACACACACACACACACACACACACACACACATATATATATATATATATATATATATATGTACTTGTTGGACCTCCTAGCTTACCGGATTTAAATCCCTTGAATTTTTGTGTATGGGGTTATGCCAAAAGCCTAGTTTACATTACAGCAGACATTGCCACACCTGAATAATTGCAGCATCGGATTGTACAGGCTTTCCAGCAAATGAAGAATGACCCGAGATTGCACGAACGCATTCGCGGGTCTTTGCAGAGATAACTAGACAGATGCATTCAAGTGCATGGTCAGCATTTTGAACACCTACTGTAAACGTCTTCTGATGACATGTTCTTACTGTACTGTACCTTGTGTATCGTTACAAATGAGCTTTTAAGCCATTCATACCTGAAAGTGTCTAAGGGCGTAGCTCAATAATGAGTCATGATTCGGTAGATAACAGCAGTATAAGATGGAATTTATTACACATAAGGATTATACAATAACTATTGATCGGGGGAGCTTAAATTGAATACCAAGATGCTTATTAATTATGTTAAGATTTAATACCTCATGCCATTACTGTCACAATCTAATTGGAAAGTCCCCACCTTGTTCATGTTGCCGGAGGCTAATTCTAGGAGGCGGTTAACGACGGCCGGACACACCCATCTACCGTGGTCTTCTCTCTGGTCGGGTCGACGATAAAAGACGCCGCTCCCAGTGTTACGCTGGCCTATATCGGGTGCGTTGTTTAATATATTTCGGCCCCGTTTACTGGCTGGTGAAAGGGATTTGTGTAACTATCTTTCACAAGGTGCTGTTGCAATCACGCTCGTGCCCTGGTTTAAAGTTTGAAGGTGTGTTCAGGCAGGCCGTTCAGCGAAGGCCTCATCACATCATAACAGTATCCACAGACGTCACTGTTGTTCAACCCAAATCGTTGCTTTTGTGTATGTTCAATCACATTTCTGTGGTGCTGAAGCCACAATTATGACTTGTACTGTCTCGTTATTGATACATTAAATAAAAGTGTCACTGATTTTGTTTTGGTTGGCATTCGTACTTCGTTTTCAGCCCAGCACACAACAGACGTTATCTCGTTAATGGTTAATTTCCGGACCCATGTTTAATGGACCTTTTCTGCTTCCCTTAATTTGTACGTCTCATCTGTACATATTTGACCATCACTGTATATATATATATATACATATATAGTATATGAAAATTAAATATTACAGCATATCAATTATATTTAAAGTTGCTTATTTCTAATATGTGGATTAAGATATTTCTGTGAATAATATTATATCCTAGTAACATAAAGTTAATCAAAATATGTGGGACAGGGCACTTTATAAAAGTTTACCAGGGTCATTCCCATCTCTAGTTATGCCTATGTGTGTGTAAGTGGGTTATCCTTAACAATCAAAAGAAGTAGCTTTGTTTTAAATCTGAAGTAAATTTGCTGTCGCAGTGACAAGCCAGAACATCGCAGTATGTGGGATTGGTGAAAAAATGGTATTTACAGTTATAATCACACATTAAAATACTAAAGGGGCAGATTTGTGATCATATGTGAATTAAATTAACAATATGAACAGTTTCTGCCAGAAAATACTATCCTTGAATAATCATGTGACTACATGCTGATTTTATTATGTGATGTTACGCGATTGATTATTAACAACATGTAAAGTGGGCACACTTATCGCGAGTGTTTGTTTGCTACAATTCAAAATCATCATGTCAATTTTGGCTCGTAAATACAAAAGACGTGATTCCGTTTGCACGATCGGTGGTTACTGCATAATTCTTAAGTCATAATTTTTAAATTGTAAACTCATGCACGGAAATTACACTGCATGTTTTAAGTAGTTGATCTAATAAAATTCCCTTGTTTTAGAAGAAAAATAACTTAGTCAACTAGTTATTTTTTTGTTTTCTGCGCAAGCTCGATACGTCGAACCTGTTTATAATAAACACGAGGCACTGGATGAATGGGTAAAATAAAATTATCGCTGAATTACAACGTAATTTACACTCTGTACCCTGTCTCTATGAATTTAATATAAAACATGAAAAACTATACATTTACGATTTTTAAAAGCCGGGTGAAAAATTTGTATTCATCATGCATAAGTGCAGATAAAACATAGATAAAAGTAATTTCCGATGAGGGTGGGTTTATGGTTTTATGACTTCTCTATTAAAGGGGCTTCACACATCATAACAGTGACCATAACCCCACCCCCACCATCATAAGAGATTTTTCACTCTAGGCTTGTCCAGGATGTCTCGGCATTCTGAAGTCAGTCAGTTAACACTGATGTGCATAGGTGTTTGATCAAAAGGGTAGTTTAACATCAATATTTTTTTCATGTCGTGGGGCCCGGAGCAGCGTGTACCCAAATGCCCCCNTTCTTGACCGGCCTGTATGAGTTTGCAATGATCGTGATGACATAATGGTATGGTTAAACTCTTTTCCTAATGCTATGACACTGAATGTTTACACTATTTTAACATTTACATTAATTAAATGCTTTGATTACATGACTGATTACACTGCCGACACTTATGGAAATGTTGTATTGTCACGTTGTCGGGGTTGCTCCCCAAGTCCACCTGTTCAAATTGACAATAGTTATAATTTAATGAAATTACGTAATTAACACTTCAAATGATGTTAAGTACCTGGTTGAGCTCCTCGCGTCCAGGGCCTTGGGTTAATATGCTGGTTGACAGTCACACACGTGATGTGGGGTGGCCATGTGCATGAGTGGTGCTGCGTCCTCCACCGCGGTAACACCAGCCCTACCATTCTCAGCATGTGCCTAGCGCTTACGTCGCTCATTGCATTTATTAATTATGTTATGTTAATTGAGCTATCTACACTTCCTTTACGCAGCTACCCCCTCTATGTAAATGTAGTTGTAATATCTACTGCCAGCATACAAACCTAAGTTGAATTGATTACATGTTTTCGACGATATAGTATTCTAAACTATATAGCTGCTATTTTTAAAATATGGGTCTGACATAATTAAAACATATTATTTAACACCATCTGCCACAGTACTGCTTGTCTGCCAAATTTGGTAGAAATCGGTTGTTTACCGAGATATTATGAAATCTTCATTTATTCGTGTTGCACTACCTTACAAAATGGCTGACAAAAGTGGCTATGTGCTGGTATATATGATTCTTCTAATAAATACTTTCAGTATACAAATTTTGATCTAAATTGATAAAATGATATGGTAGATATACCAAATAAACCTAAAATGTTTGTATTGCCGCCATTTTTTAATTACGTGCCTAACCAATTTCTACTTACGTTCACTTGGCCTATCATAGTATCACTTACATGCTAAATTGTGTAAGAATTGGTTTAATAATTTTCTAGATATAATGTGAAATCTTTATTTCTTCATTTGGTGTTATCTTTAAAATGGCTGACTGATTAAACATCAAGATTTCCCAAGCATTATTTCTAATAAATATTACATATAGTTTGTCTAATATTGTTAAAAATCTACTAAGAAATTATTTTTGACACACACTCATGTTCAAAGTCTCGCTCGTATAATCAAAACACGATCAACCGAATGTTCGGCTTAATCAAATAGTTGGTTTTAAAAATCAATTAACAACAAACATTAGTACTGTATGAATTTAATTGCGTAAACAGAAACTCTCTTTGTTGTGAAAATTTTTACAACATAGTAGTAATTTACGTTTATAGTATGTACTGTTCAAAGTTAATGCTTTTATGTGAAAATATGCCAAGTACAATAAATCTGCACAGGTGAAATACATCAGTCTACATATTTAAAAAAATTAATTTACTAACTTACCCTAATGTTATTGTTTTTATTACAAAAACGATATTGTAAATTATCATGGATTAACCAAATTTTTATCTAAACGAATGACCCCTGTTCCAATGAAGTTCGGTTATACGATACACTAGTGTAATTGTAAATGTACTGCTCTGAGTAAATGTATAGATGAGAACATTCACTATCACAATTCTATAGTATGTTGTCAACAGGGTATTCAGAATCAGTGGCACAACAAATTGAATTTTTTATGGGTTTATGGAAAGGGTGAGGAGGAGTAAGAATAATTTCACTGCTACTTTGTCATTATAAAGGGCAGAAGTACCAATACAAAACTCGTTCTCATTTCGAATAATTNGAATAATTTCACTGCTACTTTGTCATTATAAAGGGCAGAAGTACCAATACAAAACTCGTTCTCATTTCGAATAATTTGTCTTTAGTAACACTTATATATGAAATGTTAATTTAATACCTTATTTGAGATACAGAATTGTATTAAAATGTTCATGTTAGTAACAAATAAATAGCACATATAGGATTACAAGTATTATCATTAAAAAAATGTATTACAATTTAATAGTATCATAAAATTGCTTCTTTCTTTACGTATCATCAAGAACTGTCCATAATGNTAAAAAATGTATTACAATTTAATAGTATCATAAAATTGCTTCTTTCTTTACGTATCATCAAGAACTGTCCATAATGTAAGATGTTCATTAATAAACAATAAAAACTAACTGATAAGTTATTAACTTTACTTTAGCGGTCGGGTATAGTAATGACGACATCGTCCAGCGACTATGTTTAAGAAGAATCAGAATATTACACAATATTCCTATTTCGAATATAATGGGCGCCAGCTCACTGGGTGAGCACAGAATCATGGTTCCCAGGAACGTGCGCCGAACGACAACGTCGCTGTATCTCCTGACACACACAGAACAAATGTACAAGAACACGTAATATACAGCCGGGGTATTCAGTCTCCCCAAGCACTCCTTAATATTACCTTTTTACCTTATAAATGAAGGATGCCTTCTTGAGGCGCCGATGACTCCATGGATAGGGTCTGGTCCTGAAATACAAAACTAAATGAGAACTCACAAGTTTCAGTTAACTCAAGTAAATTGTATTGCCGAATAGTGTACACAGTTACATGTATNAACTCACAAGTTTCAGTTAACTCAAGTAAATTGTATTGCCGAATAGTGTACACAGTTACATGTATACAATGCAAATAAAAGCGGACCTGACTCACAAGGTCTACCAGCGACTGTTACTGTACAAAAAGGCCAAGAATAGCACGAAAACTTACAATAGTAATTAAACCTCTGGGGTCGGTAAATTGAGCTGACGGAGAGGTGCTGTGAACGCTGGGAAGACTGTTGGTAAACAAAATAACAGTTCCAGTAAATTACATTAACCCAGTACAGTTAAGTGTTCAGAAGAAAGTATGAAAGTCCCCCACGATGAAACACACGTGCAGCACCTCAGACCCCAGCGGTGTCTTTGCAGAGAGCTCTGCGAGGTAATTTAATAAACTGACCCCATTAACATAGAACTTGAAACATATACACATAAAACACAGAAACATTATCAGTAAATTTTCTTAATCCTATAGAGAGTTAAGAGTTCTTAATTGAGCACTAATTTAATTACAAAACATGATTATGTGGTAAATTGTACAGCATGTGGGAAATTTAGGTCTGTTAAGTTTTGGGGCACTATACGACTGGAACGGTCAGGTTGAAAGAAAGACTTAATATTTCCCACGTCACTAATTGGCTTAATTAGAAACACGATTGCACTCGGAAAATTATATAGAACACTTNAGACTTAATATTTCCCACGTCACTAATTGGCTTAATTAGAAACACGATTGCACTCGGAAAATTATATAGAACACTTGAAATACCTTAGCCTTGCTACTTCTAACCTCATTAAATATCCATGTGGTGTACATTTATTCTGCGATTACTTCGCAATCCCCCAAAGGCGAATTTCACGAACATTTGCCTGTGGGCGATAAATTCTAATGCTATTTACTACAATTTCTAACACTTGATTCATATCCTAAATACACAGATCTCTCTAGGGACACCACAGGNTCTAATGCTATTTACTACAATTTCTAACACTTGATTCATATCCTAAATACACAGATCTCTCTAGGGACACCACAGGCAGTCGGTTGGATCACTCGGTATCGGGTCATGACCCATTCTCAAGTGAATGATACAGACACGCAACGGGACGCGCGACGTGCGTGTTCCGTGGACCTCACTGGTGCAGTGACTGTGGGCCGATGATGTGATCACGGTGGCCGTGCCAGACCACGCAGGAGTGGTCCACGTCAAATGATCTCCCTTCCTGGAGGTCACTGTCACGGCAGGCAGGGGTGGCTAAAGGCCACGTGGTGCATCAGGTGATTGACCAGCGCCTCGGCCAGGGGCGCAACCGTCTCGGCGAGATGAGCTGTACAGAATGCCAACTGGTGTCGGTTAAACTTACCCTTGGCAGGTGAGATATTACTGGTTCGGTGGAGTCGGTCGGCTAGTTCTATACCTTCTCGGCAGGATAATGGTCCGGTCGCCATCGAGATGCTGTTGCTGCTACTGCTGTTGCTCCAGTACCTCTGCTGCCATCGTCGACGTTGTTAAAGACGTTATGACTACTCAGTCGAGGAGATGTTCAACCCAGAACTGTACCTGGCCACCGATGAGTCGCATGACCTGGCAGTCAGGAACAGGGCCACTAGGGGGTGCGGGTGTGACCCGGTAGGCCTCCGACGTCGCGGCACTGGGCGCCGCGGCATCTGGCAGGTGGTCATCATTCAGGGCGCTCTCTGTGGAGTCGGATGTCCCCACGGCACGTGGCGCTGCCATGGCAGCTGACGACCCAGATGTCCTTGAGGGCGTCGGTGTTGGTGGACCTGGCAGTCCGGGCGTGCCAGATGCTGGTGATTGCCATCCCGTACCAGCCAGGACTCTTTCGGTCGGTTGCCTCTGACTGGTGTTACCTTGGGGCGCAGCAGCGCCTGGTGACGGTGCCTTCGACATGGCCCTTAGGCCGTATCAATGGAATTTAACTTACCTTCGCACACCCATCTGGATGGTGTTGTCGGTCTTCCACACCCTTCATACCACTGTGTAAGGTCCACTCCATTGAGGGGTAAACCCTGCACAGAAATTGGGGCGGGCGGCCGACTGCTGGTGTTCTCGCACGTAAACATGATGTGTTATTTGCAACTCTTTCGAGGGCCGTGTGCTTTCTAGCAGACACTATTCGACGTGCCGTTCCTGTCGTTCCCTAGCTCATTCGAACCTTTGCCGGAGCTGACCTTCTCGTGTCTCCGTTTCTGAGGGTCCTGAGTTTGTGGTCGGTCGTGAGTATGCATATTCCCTGGGTCATGCCAGACAGTGTACGTATAGTAATTCTGCAGGCGAGTGGCCCGTGGCTTCGTTCTCTCAGTTTCACAGGCAGAACAGTATATCTAGGACATTGGTGGCCCAGGTAGAGTGGTCATCCCCCACACAAAGCCAGAACTGCACCTTGAACACTTGGTTCCTTCGTTCTGTGGGATTCGCGCGGGGGTGGTACACTGCAATTGTGTGGTGTACTGTCCACCACTTGCTGCAGAGTTACCACCATCGCTTTCCCCTGAACTGCCAACTGTTGTCGGAGATGATTATCTCTGGGTAATTCCAGCGAGCGAAGAAATCATCCTGCAATGCTACGTTTTTGAGGCGTGAACTCGCGAGGGGATGAGCCTCTCACCACCTGGTGCACAAATCTGTCACCACCAATAAAAATATCTTCCCATTTGGAGCACGGGGATATGGTCCCATCAGGTCCATGGCGATGGTCACGAAGAGTTTCTCTGGTAGGCAGGGTTGCTGTTGAGTAACACCATCGGCGCGGAGTGTTTTCAGGTAGTTACATGTTTCGCAGACACGTACAAATCCTCGCACTTGTCAGGTTAGCCCTGGCCAGATATAGTTGGCAAGTATGTTCGGTTTACGTGGCTCCCAGGTGTCCCGCCAGGCAGCTGGCATGCGAGTGTTAAAGGACGAATGTTTGTCCCTCCTGTGGGACGTACGTTCGCCGGTTCCCCTATTCCCCTGCGAGATGGGTCTCCAGATGGTTATCGACCGCACGCCAGTTGGCCAGCTGTTATCTGGCACTCCGTGACATATGCGGACAGCTGTTGTGCAGCGAGTACACGTTCGTATACCACATTACTTGTTAGGTCTTCGGTGGCATTACTCATGCCTATAGTGATGTGCTGTAGCCGGGCAACCAGAGGATTGACTGGCGGGAATAGGACTTCTCACTTGTCTTCATCACATGCTATTTCGGTTGTAAATGGCACACGAGAAAGAGCATCGACTAGATGGTTTTCTTCGCCCGGAACGTGTTCCACCATGAAATAATATGCCTGTAATAACATGGACCACCGCATGAGTTGGCTGAGGACAGTGTACATGTTATGGAGCCACATTAAGCACCAATTGTCGGTCATCAATGTGAATCGTTGGTACTCTAGGTGTTGGCGGTAGAGTTTTAGTGCCCATACAATAGCCAAGCATTCCTTCTAGTTCACATCGTAGTTGCGTTCGCATGGGGCAAACTTTGCGCTACTGTAGTCTATGACTCTGTGTTTCCCGCATCGTATTGAAAAAAACAGCACCAAGCCTCTCTTGACTGGCATCTGTTTGCAGATATAAATGCCTCTGGGTGTCTAAACAGGACAGTTTGTCGCACTGTTGGAATCTGTGTTTGATTTTTCGAACGCTGTTTGGGAATCATCGTTCCATTAGAAACGCCATTGTGTTGACAACAGGGTGGTTAGTGGGCTGTTATCGTGGCGAAGTCTTGTATGTAGTACCTTAACCAGTTTATAAGCCCGAAAAATTTTCGCAGGTGTTTGCATGTGTTGGGTGTGGGATAGTCTTGAATTAGCCTCAATTGTTCGTGGTCGGGCTGGATACCCTCGGTGTTGACCATGTGACCCAGGTATTGAATACATGTTTTCACTATATGACAATTTCCATTCCACACGTTAACCCATTGATAGCCAGTCGCTCCAAGACGAGGGCTAGGTGTTGTATGTGTTCTTCCCATGTTTTTAACCAGATCACAACATATTCTAGGTATGCGACCGTACAAACCCCTATCAGACCATCCAGGATGTACACCATCATGCTCTGGAAGGTGGAGGGGATGCATTTCAGCCTCATGGCCATGGCACAAAATTAAAAACGGCAGCTGTCGGGGTCCGTGAATGTGGTCTTGTGAAGGTCTTCGGGTCGTACTGGTACTTGTCAATAGCCGCTTCTCAGGTCAAGGGAAGAAAAAATCTTGGCGTCCCCTAACATGTATAGTGCAGAGTTCGCACTGATTAAGAGTGGGGGCGCACTTTCGGTTAAATAGATGATCGGGCAGAAGTCCACGCAAAACCTCCTGCTCCCGTCTTTCTTGGGGGCCAGAGTGATAGCTGAGTTATAATTGCTTTCCGAGGATTCTATTACCCCATCCCTAATCATTTCCTCGATTTGTTGATTAATTATTCTCAGGTGATAAGGATCATAATCACGAGAGGCAGACCAGAGGTGTTCAACTTTAGTGAGTGTTATTGCGTGTTCTGCCACGCTCGTTCTTTGAAGGGGGTCTGCCTCGGCAAATATGTCCCATCGTTCGGTCAGGACTATCTGAATCACGTCGCTATGTTCCGCAGGTGCAGAACAGTGTCATGAACAGTATGTTTATTGTGCTTGGTTATATTAATGTTATTTGATATAAGTATTTTCATTTCCCCACTCCAGATCCCTTTAGCACATTCGAAAACAGATTTGACCTTGAATGTCAGTTGCAAGTGGGACATGCCAGCCTGCTCCCGGAAGTTGTTATCTTCAGCTTATTAGTGTTGGCGGATGTACATCCTTTGATTATTTAACATTGTTCTTATGGGTAATCGCTGAGGTTCCGTCGCAGCAAGCGCCTAGTCTTATTGAGCACTGCCGCGGAGTGCGCTCAGTAGTAGGAAAGCTTTGTTCGGGAGCAGTGCGTTTTTAACTGTTGTGAAATTCAATTAGTTTTCACAGCGCCATGAGGCGAGCACGTTATCATAAGAAGAGATATATTTCAAGACCTGTTTTTCGGAACGCCCATGATCCTGAGAACTGTGACTTCGTGCTCACCCAGTGAACTGGTGACCATCGTACTCGAAATAGGAATATTCTGACTCTTCTTAACATAGTCGCCGGACGATGTCGCTTTTATATCCCCGACCGCTCAGGTAACGTTAAATTGCTTGCCAACTATGTGTTTTGGGGCACTCTACGACCAGAATGGTCAGGTAGAAAAAGAAATACTAATTACTTCCCACATCACTATTCTCCTTGATTAGACACACAATTGCACTCGGAAAATTATATAGAACCCTTAAAATATCCTAGTCTTGTTACTCTATATCTCATTAAATATGCACATGGTGTGCATTTATTCTGCGATTACTTCAGAATCCCCTAAGGGATAATTTCACGAACATTTGCCCATGGGCGATAATTATAATGCTATTCACTACACATTCTAACACTTGATTCCTATCCTAATTACACAGATCTCTCTGGGGACACCACAGGCACTCATTTGGATCACTCGGTATCGGATCATAACCCGTTCCCAAGTGAACGATGCGAACACACATCGGGATGCACCGCATACATGTTCCGCGGGTCGCACTGGTGCAGCGACCGATGACTTGATGACAGTGGCTGTGCCAGACCACGAAGGAGTGGTCCACGTCATAGTTAAAGGCATATATGAAAGGAATGGTAATGACGAAAGAAAGAGCTCAACTACGAAAAACATTCTGGTCAAAATGGTTACTTACAGGTCTGCACCTGCATGGCATCAGGTAACTAGAGTCTGCACACGCGCATGCATACGTGCTTTCAAGTCATTTTCACACCTGCTCGGTGTTGTGTTGTTGCCTGACCTGATGTTCATTTGGTGCAAACATAGTAGCTGAAGGATCTTTACCACCTTTGTTTGGCTACCGGAAAATGTACGGATATGCATTATTTCGTCTTGACATTATCTAAAAAGATTTCATCTCCAGTCCATCAAACGACGAATTCTACTACTGGGATATTGGCTACCCACACATGATCATGGAGAGTGATGATATTACTAGCATGTAGCACCAGAGATTTTCGCGTTATCCCTCTGGCCGTACGAACCGAAGCATCTGCTCGTGTTCTTTTGGGAGCCTTGAACATGCATCCGACGACAATTATTCCTATCAACGTCGAAGATGGGCTACATTTTATATTAGCAATCATATTCGCTATCATAATGGACTGCATGGAAATGACATCCCTCGCTTAGGTGTTTTGTGGTGACCTATTCAGGGGAGAGGTGCCATGGAATATCAGAGAGTAAAAGCTCATGGTTGTGAACAGCTTCGCATTAAACTTTCATTTTTTTATAAGGTGTGCGTGAGGAGCGTGGTTGGCATGTGCTAACACTGCTCTTCCCATAAATGCAGACCTCGCGGTTACACAACACCGAGTACGTGGAGGCGTGAGAAAATGGTGTGGAAGCATGCACGCATGCTCGTGTGCAGACACCAGTTACCTGATGACATGCAGGTGCAGACTGGCGTAAATTCTAACACCGCTTTTCCAACACATGCAGAATTCCCGTTTACCCAACACAATGCAGGTGTGGATGTGAGAAAACTACTTCGAATCACGTATGTATGCACATGAGCAGACTCCCGTTACCTGATGCCATGCAGATGCAGTCCTGTAAGTAACGATTTTGACAAGAAGGTTTTTCGTCCCTGAACTTATTCTTTACATCATTACCACCACTGTCATGTATGCTTTGAGCTATTTTAACGATCACATAAAAATTTCGTTACGTGGGTTTGCACAAATGATTTTATAAAAATGAAATTTTTAATGCCTATTTATTTACATCGATATTTATACATATATATTTCTAAATCGTAAACACATATTTTTCGTTTACAACCAATACTTTAAACATTATCGAATGTCTATCCTGCCTCATTTTGTACAACATAGAACAGAGCACAATTTTTATTTTCCCATATACACTTCAAATTAACTGAACATATTTATTATGTATGTTTGCAATGTATATATATTTTTTTTGGTTATCATTTTACTCATGCCTCCCTATTGCTTTTCCTCAAACCTGTGCAGTAACAATTTGTGTCACCCACATGCTTACATTTTGCACATTCAAAAATTATTTGTTGCCATCATCACCATTTTTTTTAAACCACTATGCACCATAACACTACCACACTGTCGATATTTTATCCCCACATCCACTGTTTTTCCCCCATCCTCATCCGGCGATATGGTCTTTACCTCGCACTGCAGGCTGCGACAAGTCGTGGTCCGCTCGACGAATGGAACCATGTCGGCTTCTTCGTCTGGTAGTATTCTATGCGTCTCACCATCGCATTATTCGCTGAAGCGAAGCACTGTTTCCCGGCCCCCTTCGTCGTATCATACAGTCCCAGTGCTGGCAGCTTTCTTAAATGGCGATGGTGTCACCCTCGTTCAACTCCTACAGATCGGAGGAGCTTCATGGTAGAGTTATGTCTGGCCTCATGTTGTACACTGCACAGGTTTGATCGTCGCAACGGATTCTGTCCATAAAATGAAATTTCTACTTGCCTTCAGATATTCATGATGCTCGAGTTGTATGCAGGCACCAAGGTGTATTAGAGATGGGCATGATTTACACCATCGCAGGCTTCTATGTTTTTCATTGCATCCTCGTACAATGGGTGGCCTAGCCAGTACTCCACACGACAGAACCCAGGAATGGCGTTGGGATATAACTTCACCATACCTGACTCGAAGGAGCTGGTGTACATCAACTGGTGCATTGAAGGTCGTGGACTTGGTGCGATGGGAGTAGCTTTGGTGGGCATCAACCAACTGTTGCTGGTACCGATACTGGTCTACATGGAGACCTCACGTGCCTTGAAGGCAATCATCGCATGTCGTCGAGGTGAGTGGGTGCCAGGTGAAGCTGGTGCTGGGTTGGAGACGTGATGTGATCAGCTGCATGAGGTCGGTGGTGGCCGGGTCTACAGAGTCGTTCAGGTTTTTCACTTTGCTGACTCTTCGATGATGGAGGCGGTGCTGTGGACAGTGAAGGTGATGGTCGGTGACGAATTTGTGGCTGCTGCTGCACGACATCACACCTTGCACCAAGCGCGGGAATGAGGAGTATCCGGAAAAGACGTGTTGCATCCCTTGAAGCACTCCCTGCACTGTA
This sequence comes from Clitarchus hookeri, assembly GCA_002778355.1. Lineage (NCBI taxonomy): Eukaryota > Metazoa > Arthropoda > Insecta > Phasmatodea > Phasmatidae > Clitarchus > Clitarchus hookeri. The sequence goes on along the minus strand of NQII01000381.1, from coordinate 16,290 downwards.
GACAGTCGTGAATACCTTCATCCTGCTGCAAGTCTATTGTAAATGTACCGAACTTCGTGGTGTATGTATGTCAGCAGGAACACTTTCTGTAGAAAGGCCAGTTCCTTTTCCGTATCGAGGGCCGCGAGCTAGCGTAGCCTCCCATAGGCGACGATCGCCGAAATCATTTTCTGACCAGTGGTACAACACGCAAACATATTCTAAAACTCCATACGAAAAATAAACTGTATACTCTAAGGCGAGTATGTAATAACGACTGCAGCAACAGGCGTAAGACTGGGTCCCGTGGCCTTTTATATGCTGGTATATGTGTGCAATGGTTGGGGAAGAAGAGGATTTAATCAGAAGGGGTGAGGAGGGACTGGGAAGTGGGTGACGTTGTTGATATCTGGTGGTAGATGCTGAATGCATGAGTCGCCAGTGCACTGAAGGGGCACTTTCGATTATGGGTGAAATGTGATGGGAAGGAGGGGGATCTGTAGGTAGCAGAGGGTCTTGCACAAAAGCGATTGATTGGTCGAGCTGTGACGAGTAAATGGTGGAGTAAGGCAGCTATTCTATAAATTTACACTAAATAAGGTTATGGAAATGGAAATATTCTTGTCTGAAGCATCACCGACTTTTGTTCATCTTTGAGGAATCGGGGTTCCATGATATATGGACTGAGATTATTTTCTGTTAGGTATTTCGAATATCACAATGGATTCAAGCCACCATATATGCTTCAAGCTGTCTATCTTTTTCCATTTTCCGGCATGCTCTGTGAGATAATTTTTATTGGTGTTGAACTGCAAATTTTATTTTCATTTGCGTTCCAGGTGCTTGAATTTTTTTTCTCAGTAAGCATTACACATTTTGACGGGCTGGATTCTTGTGGCCGTCACGATGTGTTTCGCAGGCCCATTTTACGTATTACTGTATCTTGCTTAGACACTAAGCAATGGGGGTTTGCGTTTCTGACCTCAGTACACGTACCAGTCCGTAGACACTATGATTTGCATTTAAAGGTGGGAAACACGATTGGTTAGTACACACATTTTTTTTTTTTTCGCTTGCGCATGTAGTATTATGGAAGGAATATGCAAGCTCAGTTTGGATACCTGCAACTGTTTTTTTTTTTTTTTTTTTACTGATAGAGATGTACTTATGACCATGGTCCGATAAATGACTGAGGGGGGCAAAAATATATTTTCGACAATTGAAGTTATGAACTATACCCCATTAAACTCTGAACCCGAAAATTACCTTCTCGTAGCTTTATTCGCTTGGAAATATCACCGACGATCGCAAACAAAATGCGGAAGACCCATCGGTTACGTCGACTCAAGCATATGCTTTCCATATTAAAGGGAAGGGGACTTGTATTCTCATCCATGCAGCTGCCTTACTCGATTGTAATGGTGGTATGTTATTTTCAGGCATGTGCAATATTTTTCCAAAAGAGATACGTACTTGCTTTACAGAAATTGCAGGTTCCTTTCTTCCATCAATTTGTCTTTATCCATATATAGTTCGTCGCATTATATTAAGGTACTGCACGAATTGCAGGTGCAAACAATATAAATATGATGGCACATACAAAGGCTTGAATATGTACTGTAGCTATTAGAGAATGTTAATTCTCACTGATAACTTGCTGGTATGTATATGAGTGGAATGGGAAAGCAATGCTCGGGCTGCTTCAAACAATTCGGGTAACTCGTGATGTGATTTGTGAGAGGCATGACGATTTGTCACTGTGTTCGGCTGTGAATGTATTTTTTTTTTACATATAAATTTCCATTATGATTTTATTTATACATAATGTGATTTTTCTTCCCAAACAGGGTACGAATCAGGATTAGGATGGGTCGAGAAACGATCTCGGCTCAGTATATTTATTAAATAGTTCTGTTTTTTTTCGCCACTTGTTAATTTCTTGATTCTTTTTTGACTCGATTAGGGTGCTAATATTTAATATGTATATTTTACTGATTTGTTTTAATGCTGGTCTTCTCACGAATGGAATATTTGGAGGGTTTCTTCATAGTCTTGTGTAGTTTACTGTCGAGTGTGCACTAGGATATCTTCCCACAAAACTTTCATTGTTTAAATGTGTGACCTTTATATCGGAATTTTTATTGTTGATTCTTAAGGTTGATGTATATTTATTGTTCGCGTTCTTTTCGAAATCATGTATGCTATGGTATTTTAGCCTGTCCCTTTATATTACATGGCATGATTTTTTTTACTGTTTTCTTTTTAGATTACCTACTTGAATGACGAGCTACATTTACAGCTTGTATGTAGCACTACATCGGGGTTGGGTGGATTGGATGATGTACGGACTGCGAAGAGAGGAGTATCGTTTCTACCCTGATGGAACGTATTCCAGAACATTGTGTCGTAACAGTGGGAAGAAATTTTCTGAAATCAGTAATGCTTGGTGACATGGAGTCAACTGTATTCGGAATGTGGAGCATGTTACTTTCGCATGTGAAAAATACAAACTGCAGTTTGGTCGACGAAGTGGAATCCTGAAAAGGTATCTCGAAACCTGTATTGGTCTACCTTCACTGCCTGCTAAGTGTTATCTGCCGATATTGCATTGGTGATGTACTGGGATGGCAACTGGTGCTCTACTAACTGGAGGTAGAAAACTTCAGACGTGAATGTCGTGTGCAGATTGTTGATTCCTTTCACGCGGCCATTACAAAAGGACTTTCGCAAATTCTAATGAAACATGAAGGAATGAAAAGAACGCATGTGTAATGGGTTCCATATGCAAGCCATATCTATGTGAGAAGTGCTCTAAACAGTTTACTCGCACCTTGCAAAAGTTATCTGAAACAGTTTGAATGGGCTCCACCATCCTATTATGAAGGTCTAGCATTTCATCTTTCCTATTTGAAGTTCACAGCAAAGACTGATCCCACTGCAACTTCGACCCGCGAATCTAAAGCTACAACTAGCAATTCACCCGACCATGCATCACAACCTAAGAAAGTAAACTGAACGTAAATGAATTGTCGTGCAGGAATCAGCATTCAGGGGTCTTTTGAAAACGTATGTTGTTTCAAATCCGATAACTTCGACGAAAGACGTTAATTTGTGACCTGTATGAAACAAAATTTAATAAACTAACTTACAGAGTTGATGGGGAAATACTGAGCCGTGAAATACAATATACCGTTGGAGTGTAGCTTTAGTAAACCATATATATAAAATAGAAAGTAAACAAGACCTCGAACTTACCTGAATATAATGCGGATGACATCCAATTCTGTGTTGAAAAGAGCATAAATAAAGTATGCCGGAAAGATGAAGAATGCAATTGAAGAGTTCTCACTGGACACTCGATTTGGTGGATCATCTGCAGCTGAGAACAAATGGGATCGGTCCACCCATCACCGATGATGATTACACGCATAAAAAATTATCCATGATTCGCGATATCACAATTTACATTCGGTTTTCACAAAGTGTATATACGCAAGGGGCCCTAGGCATGTGAGAAACCTAAGGATTGGCTATAGTTATACCTTTAAGGCGTCCACAGTTCTGGGAAGAAGTTTATATCTGGGTTTTGCTGCAACCTCCGCCGTAGGTGCGAGTGACAATGGTAACATCGTTTCGTACCTATACCTCTCCACATTAGCAATGCCTACGACAAGAACGAATGCTGCACTCGTCACCAGGTGCATCAGTGAATGTGCCTTCGCCTCCCACGATGCACCGAAATATTTCCATGAAGTTATCCACAGAAATATAAGTAGCTGGGTTCATTTTATGGAGGTTAGTTTGATAGAGGTCTTGGTGAGTGGCAGATCGTCACAGCAGGTGACCATACCTTGCATAAATATTATGGAGATATCGGTCGTGGGTACAACAGAAGCACCATCGAGTTCTTCATATGTGGCACATGCAGCAACAGCACCACCATCACTATGTTCAGGCATGATGTCGGTGGCGCTATCGACTTCTTTGGTTGCGACAACTTCGGTGAAGCCAACTACATCTTCGGGCGAACTAACAACCCCATTTCTTACTGCAATGTCTGTTGCTTTGGCTGTTCCATCCAGTTCTTTGGCTGACCTGTCTCCATCAGAGTTCGGGATGTCGCCTGTATCGTCACTACCAGAGAAAATTTATCCATGCAGATACTGCGATAAGGTATTTATGCATAAACACACCGCACAGCACCATGCATTTCGTGGCTGTATGAACAATCCCAATAACATTAAATATCTGTGCTTATGGTGTGGGTCGCTTTTATACCGCGGCGATACTTACTGTACACATGTAAGGTCATGCAAAGTTAAATTGCAAGCCTCATCGATTCCTCGGTGCCGGATCTGCAACAGAGCATTCTTGCAGCCTCCGCCAGCGGAATGATGGACAGTGATTTAGATTATATGGCTCCACTACCAAAATCTGCTGCTAACAGTATGAACGACGAACCTGGCACCTCATCACCAGGTGCAACATCTCTTTCCATGAAGACAGCCGAACCATCTGGTACAGCTAGTGTATCATCTATGGATCTTTCAGTGGGTTATCGGTGTCGCTTCTGTTGCAAGGACTTACTTAGCCTTCAAGCTAACTGCATGGCAGCACGAAGTTCACGAGTGCCCGAATAGTTGGTTTCTTATTTAACAAAGTAGAACTGAAGACGATGTTTATACGAATGCAGACCTATATAAATAAATTTGTAGTAATAAATTTTAATAAATTTAAAAAAATTAAAAAATTATTTCAATATTTTAACCATAAATATCTTATTTCCCTATTATAAACTGATTAAAAAAAAAAAAAAAGCACTATGATGCAAATATTATTTTAACTTTAGCTAATCACTATGTCTATATATAGTCGTAGGGTCTTATACGTGCATGTTTTCTTGGAGCTATAAATAATGCATGTTAACTGAATTTCACGAGCCTGGCCCTAAGAAATAGCAAATTTTAATTGCATATGACTATAAATATTCGCTTGCTTTCAACCTGACTTGCAAAAATGTGGGCAAACTATGATTTAAGATACAGGCCGAACTGAAAAACAAAATACGAGCTCTATGATACATCGCCTATCTTTAAATATAATTAAAATGTAAACAATAATAAATTTACTATGAATGTTTATAAATAAAGTATCCTATTCCGAATAGTTTTTGAAGTTATTGTTATTGGCGGTATGCGCTAAACCAATAATACAATGGTTATGCATATAACACACAAACAAAATTTAATATTGGTATAGGAAATGTGCTGCAATCGATTTTTATGACTGGGAGGCAGGGTGAGCGGGGTTATAACATTGCATGATCCTCGAATTTTAGAAATTTGTGGTCCAAGGGTGAGGAGGAGGGGGAGTGGTTGAGGGTGGTACGGTGTTGAGGGGTGGTGTTGAGTGTGATGAAGGAATCTTAGAGTTGATGAGGGGGGTAAGGGCGACTAGGTCGGTGAGGGGATTAGTGGTGGTGTGTGCTGGTCTTTACCATTTTTTCTGTTACGGGTTTAATGTGAGGGAGTGGGTATAGAAGTGGCAGGTCGAAATTATTTAAAAATATATATAAACTAATATTTTATATAAGTGAATTATGTATATTATCTGCAACGACACTCGAAACCAATATAATTATTACTAATCCACGGTGGCGGGGCCGATACTTTCTGATTTTTTATTAAAATATTTAATGGAAATAATTTTTTTATTTAAATTATTTATGATGGTAACTTGCGGGGAAGGGGGGGGGGACGAACATACAACATGACATGATGGCTCCAACCAACATGGCCCTCGGCTGCAACTACCAAGGTGGCGGATGGATACTGGTGCCTATCCTAGATCCTGATGCGTCCGAAGGAACTAATTATGGCTTCTTATGGTGAATTGAAATAAATGCGAAATAACACCGAAATTAAATTTAATACAATACATAACACCTAAATTCAAGTTAAAACACTAAATTAAATTTAATATATCCAGAAAACACAATTTTATAAAAATAAAGTTACAATTTTAAAAATTTAACTCTAAATTTATAATATATGTGATAATAAAAATAATCTAAATTTTTAACTCAAAATTTTATAAACTTCTAAAATTATGGGACAAACTTTGAGGGGTGGTAGATGTCACTAAAGCAAACAATTATTGTTTGGGAATATATGGGCGGAAGTGACGCGTTGAGGCACAAACATAACACATGACATGCATAACATTGTTTATTTACAACGTCGCCGCTAAATGCAGTTTTACAGCAATGTTTATAATAATTGCTCAAAATTGCTACCACCGACAGTAATGCAAGCTTGGTAGCATCGGTGGAGTGATTGGCGAACAGATTCAAATACGCCAGGTATTTCACGCACGTGTGCAGCCGCACAGAATAGTCGAGCGACGAGGTCTTCAATGGAATCAACTGGAGTTTCGTAAATGCGGGCTTTCAAATGCCCCCATAGAAACAAATCGAGACTCGATAAAAAAAGGCATTTAGCGGTGACATAAACAAACAATGTTTTGCATGCCATGTGTTATGTTTGTGTTTGTGCCTCAACGCATCACTTCCGCCCATATACTCCTATACAATAATTGTTTGCTTTAGTGAGCTCCACCACACCTTAAAGTTTGTCCCATGATTTTAGAATCATCCTGTATGTACATATATGTATATACACACATAAACAGACACACACATATATTTTTTGCTGCAATTACACATCATCATGTGCATGCTACGTGCTTACAAGTGCTGCAACACAGGAAGGCAGCAACCCCAGACAATATTACGTCTCCTATTATAAGGTGGATGCCTGGAGACCATAATGCACCTGAAGGAATAATATATTAAACTGCTCCCACGTTTAAAAAAAACCATTGAAATAAGAATATACTAGTAAACCACGCCAGAGAGACTGCGTCTGAGCTCGTGCAGTCGATGCAACCCTGCATAGCATAGAAGCCTTCTTCCCTGCTGCCCCCCAAAGATGTCAGCAGAGTTCGGCTCCGCCTACAAACAGAGGATCTACCCCCACCAACCCCAAGCACAGGCGAATATAGTATGTCCCTGTACCACCGCAGAATGGCAGTTCACATCAGCAGCTCGCCTTCGCAAAATTCCTGACTGCTCAGATTGCTCTCTACCACTATCCTCACGAGATACCAACAGTTGATCTTCAGCTACCAGCATTGCACTTCCTCCTGCACACACTGTAGCCCCAGAAAAGTCGTCATCCCCGACTTAACACCTGACATTGCCATCAATACCCACATCCCATTCTCCCCCTTAAATCCCTTCTGGACACCCACTTAGCTTCAGTTACAGTTTGGTTATTACCACGGCTACCTAGTTGTTCCTCTGTGCTATTTTGCTCGCCCTTCTAGATAAGTTCTTCAAGCTGACAGGCACATTCACCTGTCTTTGATTACCTTCCGAGAGTTAATCTGCACTTGATATTTGTAGGAGAGTACGGGTTACTGTGTCTTATTCTGGAGAGAATAAAACACCTTTTCAGTTTAACTACCGTCTGCATTTTCTTGATTGAACTGAGCTTAGTCATCCACTGTAAACGTTACCATCAAAGGAGAGGCAGGGATCTGCGGATTAATACAGATTTTTCCGATCTTAAGGAAGGACTGCAGCCTGTCCCCTAAAAAGGACTTGACATACATCACAAGACACAACCCATTAGACAGCTACCCATACTGTGGACCAGGCACATAAAGGTGCCTGGTGCACATATGGTAGAGCCACAACCATTAGGAAGACACGTGACGAAGAGGCTATATTCCCCTTGTCAGTTAACCTTATAGCTCCACCGTGTTTAAACTCGCTGGAGGGCGTACCAGGCCCTTCCGAATCACACTGTAGCTAGGGTTATTGTTGCCTGACACCCCGTTGTGGACGTGATCTGAAGAACCTAATTCCTTGGTAAATTCTGTTCAACCACAGCAGGGGTAGTAAGTGAGGCGATAGGAAAGCAGCTACCATCCTCACTGGTATGCAAGTGTTGATTAAACGACCTGACCTAGCCTACAGCTACATCACCTCCCAGGAACGAGCTAATGCCACCCTCCAACTGTTGAGACCTCACTTCGCAGTTACCCCTAGTCATGTGTTTGTACCCCTGGTAAAACTCTCGGGGTCTGTACACCCAGTCATCGAGATCCTTCACCTACGCCTACCCCTAGACTTTGGTATCGAGCGCATCGACAACCTAGACGCAGCTCCACCAACCACCACCAGTGGGCCGACAGCCTGCCAGTCGCAGCCGAACGTGTCTTCCTGCCAAGCCATCCAGCAGACGCCATCGCCACCACCTAGCCTGGCCAGGAGGCCCGCCAGTGGACCAACGTCGACGAGCACCTCTCAATTGGCTGTGTGAGGTAAGCCAGTTGCTCTGCCAACACCCCGCAATCGCAAACCAGCTCTAGCACAGATCGACTTCGTGCCAGGCAGGCGGTCTACCCGCCCGATACTCTATAAAGGCACCATAAAGGCTAAGCGCCAGATCTTACAGACCCCACAACATGAGGGTATGTAAACCCCTTTTACCTGTGTGCCTAATCTAGCACAAACTAGAAACAACTTCTATTGAGGTGCTCATGTGTTCCTGTCCATAGACCGGAACATATGTATATAAAGAGAGAAAGAGAGAGAGCAGGCCGTTAGCATCTAAACTGAGATAATACATAATCAGATGTTGTGTGGATGTGGTTAAAAATATAATAATACCAAATTAAAATTAACATTCTCTGGAAAATTCAACCTCTGTGTAAAAAAAATTTTACCATAAAATTTGGTTTATCTTTTAGTTCAAATACATAGATGCTCGTACTTGTTTATGTAGTTGTATAAATGTTAAGTATTAAGAATATTTACATAAGCATGTGTGAAAGTATACACTGTTGTTAACAATACTCAGAAAACATAATAAAAGCAATTACACTGAAATATGATTTTTTTTCTTTTAATCAAGTTGAGCTAAAAATCCTTTTAATAATTATCACTTATTGTAGTAACCAAAAGTCACTTGATGTGAACCACGCGTCTACGAGCTCCTTGTGCCCACTCTGACCACCGCAGTCACATAAACTGCACTAGCTACACCAGGCCGCACCAACTACATCAGGCCAAGAGTGCGTAGTGCAGGTCGACAATAACGGAACTTGCACCTTCTTGCCGATAGGTATTACATGACTCAAGAGACCGTCCTACTATTTATTACAAGGGGTAAATCTTTTAATAAATTAGTAGGCAATCCAAAATGGTGTTTACCCGAAAGCCACAGCAGTAGGGCGGACAGGCCATTGGTCGTTACGTCGTAGCTGCTCGCACCGCGACATACAATGTAACGCACCACCGGGTGACGTCAACTGACATGTAGGCCAAAGCTGACGTGCCAAGTACCCCAAAGTGTCACCAATAGTGCGCAGCATTTTTCTAAACACATCAAACACCATAATCTCATTCACAGCTACTGTCAGGGGTGTGTTTTATTTTGTTAAGAGCCATCGAGCATGGCAACCCACACCCCTTTGCACAGGTGGACTATTCCATCCCTTCAGGGGGCAGCCCCCTGGCAACACTGTAGCCAGTGAAATACAAACATGTCACCGGAAATGAAATACATACACTTTTCACGAGAAAGTGTAATAGTGTAGTTAATGTTTATTTATAAGAGCAATTATGTTTTCATAAAGGGAGATTGCCTATAAAGGCCTCCGCCATAGTAACATTCATTTATTGTGGTGACACTCCCCGTTAACTTCACAACGTCAACCTTAACAGACATTTGTTAATCAACGAGGGGGTCACAAGTGTGTTTAATTCAATTTATACAATTGTTCATTATTGCAATCATGTTACATAGTGCAATGTAATGTTTTACCATTCAGCGTTTGACTTCGGTTCTCGTCACTTGGGACGGAAGCCGAAGCTACTGGTCCAATTCGTCTCAGCACTCGAGCCAGACTGAAAGCGTTGGTCACCCGCTCCGCGACCTCCCTCGGCACCACCATTTCGGCTGATATCACTTAACTGCAATAGTAACTTAATTAACCGGGACATTTAATTTCTATATTTTTTGTACCGAGGGGAGAATCACCTGCACTCTCACCGCGTAACACCACGCTCATTTTCGTGTGAAGGTCAGCGGCAGGCCGTAAGTACTGGGTCCGTTTTCTTTCATTATTCACATCTAATCAAGTACAGTGAGTAAACAGCTTTACAAAGTTCAATAAATGTTGATTAATTGTCCTCCGGGACATGTGGAACGCTACTCCCATTGTAGTACCTCCTGCAATTTTTCTAATATATTTCAGGCGTACGAGACAGCTTACAGTCTCGTCATAAGGTGTAAGTAGTGTAATATCAAGTGTGTGACAACATCATCTGCAAACTAACGGAGTCACCCAGGGCCCACTGGGCCGTCGACCGAACGACCAACATCACTAACTCTCTGCTGAGTTATGGCGCCGGGCAATTCTACACTCAACCAGCCTTGAGTCACCTCAACCACATCACACTGCAACTGAATTTGCCAAGTACATATTGATGCACACATAGTAAACATTTTATAAGAATAGACACAAAATCTACAATTTATGACAAAAGTTTAATTAAAATAACTCCATAAAATCTTGGCTCTACTTATTCAGTATTTGTTGCTGTGATATGTCAACTGGGATGACTCTCCACCAACATTTTACATTCTGGCTATGTGGCCTGTGACTGCCATTCCCAGGCTTGTATATTCTGTACCATATAAGAAGGCCACTTTTTGACAGCTCGGCGAAAGTAGCGCCACTGTTTACATCTGACTACGTATCCTTCCGCCATCAGCTGGTCCGTCATGTCGGGGCTGAATTTTTGTATCAACACGCTGTCAGCTAATCGACTTCTCATTGTACTGTAATGCTAAACAAATTTTAAGATATTTTAAGACTGACATCTGTCTAAAAATATAAGTAGGTTATAAAAGTAAAAATATAAAATGTTAGATATTTGATAACTCTTTTATAATTTGTCCGAGATAGTGAATTTGGATTACAATTTTCAAGGCGGTCTGTTGTATCTATTATTACACTCTGGAGTTTATAGCTAATATATTCGAGTTGGAAATATGCGACGTGAAATAACGTTAGAATTGCTTAAAAACTATTCACGCCTGTCTACGGAACTAAGGAGATGGGTTTCGAGAGAACAATATGGCGTATAATTTACGTAGACGAACGATTACCGGCCGAATATAAATGACTTGTACTCCAAATCGTTGTATATGAATTATATGTTACTTTAAAAAGTATGCAGAGCTCGTGGAAAAATATAACTATTGGCATATGTTTGTAAATTCGTTATTATCACGCTGGAAAGAGATTCATTTCTGGCTGGTAATAGCTCGCAGAATATCCCATAGATAGCGCGCAGCACGTCACGACGAAGTTTTGAGTAACTCTCTTTATGGTCAAAAGATAGCGTATAATTTAAAGTTGATAATTCTTANTAAAAATTCGTGTCGTTTGGTCAAATTATTAGAAAAAATAATTCAACAATATTATGTAATATTTCTGTATGCTTTTGGAATTAATATCATGGACGTGTTGAAAGCAAGGTTTGAGATGGATGATACGACGTGAAAAAGCTTTCTGAAGTTAGCACAACTTCAGAAAACTTTTCCACGTCGTATCGTTCTATTGTACATTTCATTTTGATCACCTAAACATAACTACATTATCACGAAGTTTAGTTTTTAACACTAACAACCATTGTTTTGTGATCACATAAAATAAAATGTATTAATTAAACTTGGAACTCTTTCTTATCGCGTATTTTCTGCTTGTCTGATGTGCGTTGGCAGTGCACTCAGAATAGCCAACATAATATTAACTTTTGTTCGTTCGTGCATCAGCTGATACAGGATTTTCTAAATGGCACTTTGTTTGTTTCGTATTAGTCAATTGCCACTCACTGACTGTCAGAAAATGGCCTTCTTATACGGTATGGACCATACCAAGGCATCAGAAGGGAGCTAACATTTAACTGAATATTTTTGTCGCAACTTTGAGCTGACTCGTGATCCTTGCCAATTTGAAAGAGATGGTAATCCATACCTTGTTTGAAACTCTGATGTGGACCCATTTGCCTAATTACCAAGATTTGTTGTTCGAAGGTTAAAATCTGAACTTTTCGCCTGGACTGAGTCAATAATTACTGCATATCAAACCTGGAAGACATTCATGGCCATTCAGGGTGGCCAAATTCAGGCACTCATGCTGGTGAAATGTTGGCACCACATCACATCTTCCGATGACATTGCCATTGGCTGTACTTCACGTAGACTCTATCTCAGAGAGTATTGATCATCCTCTGTGGTGGATATACCCAGTAAGGTTTTGTGAACCATTTGGTGTTCTGGTTGCAATTTCCAATTAGGACGGATCCCAAGGGTGGTATGTTGGCTGAACAGCATAAGTTCAGTTTGGCCGCAGTCGTTCTCCCAGCAGATGTTAAGCTGCTGAAGTACTCCTCACCTGTGAAGATACATTGCATCTGGATAATGCAGCAATTGCACACAAAGATACCGAGCACACCAATTTTCGCTGGCCTACCAACTGATAGCCCTGTGGTTTTCCTTCAGACTGCACAAGCCATCTACAATGATATTGAGTGGAGGAAGAAGACTGACCTAAATTGTATCTATGACCGGTTTTATTCAAGAAATGCTACCTATTGAGGGAGATTAATCATTTCTTTGAAAATTGTGATGATTTTACGCTAGATACGATTAAAAAATTTTATGGGGGAAAAAAACTACCTTTAGACACAAAAGAAAATATCTTTAGAAAAAATTATTACTTGTTAAAATTTATTGCATAATATTTTCATGCAGAACCTTTTGCTTTGAAATACTACAGTGATTATATGCACAACTATTTTGAGCTATGCATAATCTTGATAACATTTCTGCAATCCTAGATAGAGTTATAAACGTGTAAGAGCGGCACATGCTCATGATTGCCATTACTTTGTTAGAGGCCATACTTGATAGAGCACTTGACTGCTCTTTGGTGCGGTGCGGTGCGGTGCGGTGCGTTTGACAGGTCTCGCAAGACATGTATGAGGGAGCAAGGTTGCTCCTGACTGCCCAACCTGCAGATACCATAAGCTGAATTTGAGAGCACCGTGTCCCAGTGATAATAAAAGGCAGTGTGCTTAACGTATTGCACACCCAGTTATTAGACATTTGCATTTAAAAAAACTTTAAAATGATTGTTGCATGAAATGTTAAGTGATGGGACCGAAATATATTTCGATACAGTTTTTCGATGCATGTATATTCGGTATATCGAGTCCACTGGAGATAGTGGAAAAAAAGTGCCTTGTCATCACAAGGTAGTACTTGACTGAACCCCATTCATCAATATATTCGGCATTTCAGGCAGCAAATAACAAAATAGAAGATAAGCTATTATATAAGATATTACATAGTCGTTTTATAAAGACAAAACATACCACTCGAGAATTTTGATGATCCTAATGTTAGGTCATGGTTGAAGAAGTATGACACCAGTAAAGTATAATTCTTTTTATGTGAAAGTGTTCTGAAATTTTGAGTTACTTTTGCACTGGGATGTTTAGTAAATACGTTGTATTCAGAATAGTAAATAGTGAATTTTAATGAGGTCAGTCGACACATGCAGTTTAACATATAACCATAATCATTCTGTTACACCTCGCCTGGACCCCTCCCACTACAGCTACAGACATGAGATGACTTGTAGAGGGGTTGGTATGCCCCTACACCGCGCATGTAGATACCACCTGCCAGACTGCCAGTAACCATTTCGTAACCCAGTCAAGCTCAGCCACTGCCACTACTACCACCTCTTGCATGCAGCCAACTCTCGCAGCTGCTGCGAAGTGAGACTAAGAAGGAGCAGTGTGTCACCCCCGTACACCGCTGGCCCTCAGGACATTTGCCACACCGCTCTATATTGAGTCGCAGCCCCAGAAAATGTCAGTTGTCGTTCTTCAGACATCCCCTACTCATCTGCCCTACAAGCAATGCAATACTCAGCCGCTTGCTACCACTAGCCAACCGTCCATTAGGGACGAGCAGTTTTTAGCACTAAGAGTACCCCTTGAAAGTGTTTAGAGGCTATGGTTGCCACGCCACCCACCTCATCACTAGATCTGCGACTTCAACTCAGGTGCCTAAGTTTGTTAGACAGCTAGATCAGAGTAGGAAGCTGTAATTTTACATAGCTTGGGCCGTGCTATTGCCCAAGTCAGACCTGACAAGGATTTTTTGTGAACTTGGCAATAGCGACTGGAATGAATAGAGTTTCTAAATGGAGAATATGGTTTATTTAGAATCTCTTTTTTCCAGAGTTTCGTCTGCTTATTGGTGAAGAGATATCCCTGCTTAGCTTGCCATTCCTTGCATCTCTCATTAATCCAGTAACCTGCCATGTCCACATGACCTTCTCAGGTAGGAAAGGCGAACAGGACACACATGCTCAGAGAAGAACAGAACAATTCCTGCGGCGAGCTTTTGTGCCTCATGGGGGTTTCAGTCGCGACTTGATATCCGGTGCTGTGGCTATTCTGTCTTGAATGGATCACAGTCCTTTAGACACAACGGTCAAATGCGGTACCTTTAAGCTGGCACTAGGTCACACACAGGTGAATTCCAAGCTAGTGTCAACCCTCCCAACAATCCGGCACCACCGTGATTCACAGCTGGGTGTTGGGATTGGAGGTTCAGTGTAACTGGGATCCTGGCACAGACAGGAAAAGAATATACACTGAACCTGCCCGTCCACCTCTGTACTCTCCACCATGATTTGCAGCTAGGTGCAGAGTTTTGGTGGACGGCAAGGTGCCTACCTAATCCTCAACAAGGTGGGAACACCTGTGCCCTTCTGTGTGTTGCCTAGAGATCCCTGTAGCACTTCCACACTCCCAATTTCTACCGATGTCTTTCTCCAAGTAAAGGGGCGAAAGGAAGGTGAATGTCACTCCAGTACGAGAATCCCAGGTGTTGACATCCCAAAGACCTCCAGCTCAGGTGGTGTATACAAGGCAGAGATAGTTCCCCAGCTTATGCGACAGCAGCGAGTTAATGAATTCCCTCTATACCAACACCGACTCTTCCAGCCAAACCAAGGCCCGAGATCTCATATTCCTTGGAGGGAGCCAGAGGTACCTAGCATCCAGCATCCCTAGTAACTGTCTACCCTAAGCTAGAGATCCAGAACGACAGAATACTTGAGGAAGGGCAAGGCATTAGTAGTCTGTGCCGAAAGGAAAAAGACTTGATGCTAACATAAGCCAACCCTGGGTAGTCATTAAAGTATTTGATAGAGCTAGGCTGCTTTCTGCTTTATACAACATTTTTTGACATTAAAATTACTGATTCTGGAGGTTATTATTATGACCCATATAGATAAATTATACTGTAATCCTGATGTTTGGTGGGCCTTCAGGAGTCTGTCTTTAATATTTAAAGTGCCAGTGACTTGCCACAAGCCAGAACTATTCATGAGAGGTAGGTATGTAATCTTATTGCCTAATGCATCATTGAAGATGTTAAAGACAAAAATTTGTTCTTGTGCATTGAAAAAACAGATAAACTAGGAAGTGAGTGGGTGAGTCGGTGAGTGGGTGGGGGATTGGGTGGGTGGTGTGTGTGCGCGCGTTTATTTTTGTTTTGCATTCTGAATACAGTGACATTCTCTTTTACTTATACCTTAACGTACAAAATTATCGTTAACTTTCAGTATAACAAAGACTATTTACCCCGTGTTTTTCAAAACAGGATTAATATGCACCACAACGGATAGACAACAGCTCTACAGGAGGAGCTCGCCTGCTGCCTACGAGATCAGCTTAGCTTTTGCTCGCGAAAACACCTGGAAACTGAGGTCGGCCCTCGTGGTCATCTCGAGCCTAGCCCCTCGTGGGTCAGTGACCTCAGTTTACTGCGCATTTAATTGCTAGGATAACACATAGGATTAACACTCACAACCTAGGAAATTCCGGAAACTTTTTCCACCTCCCCCACCCTCCCCCCTCGGGGCTGGAGCCGGCTGGGGGCGAAATGAGCTTCCCTGGCCGCCCATCATTTCTGCCTGGCAACAGAACTTTATTATTTCCCGATGGTAGATTCTTCAACGAAAACCAAACTGAAACCTATTTAAGATTATCTAGGAAACCCGAGTTTTTACAAGCGAGACCACTCACACCACCAATGGAAGAGACCATCACTGCGGCTGCACAACCAGTAATGCTTCCACCTGTCATCC
>NQII01000380.1:909798-935244 GCA_002778355.1 Clitarchus hookeri | reverse complement strand
GGTGCCGGAGGGCGGAATGAAAGGCAGGCAGGAGCGGCAGTTATGCAAGCCGAGCGGCGCCCGGCACGCGTGACATAACTGCGCCTTCCGCAACGTCCCGGGCCCCCGGCCCTCGGAGCCTTTGTTTATACGCGAGGAGGCGCGATCGCAGACTGGGAAGGAATACAGATGCGAAACAGCCACTTGCGCCACGGGCCCGATCCAGCAGAGTGTCGGAGCGCCGTTGTGAGCGACTCTCCATTTTCCTGGCGCGTGCGGCTGGAGTTCGCTACTTGAACTGCTATTTCACCTCTGTTTTCCCGCGGTGGTGTGGTGGTGAGACCACTCGCCTCACAACTAGGCGAACCGGATTCGATTCCAGGCGGGGTCGCTCCCAGATTTTGTGCACGTAGGAATAGTACCGGACGATGCCGCTGGTCGGCGAATTTACTCGGGGATCTCCCGTTTCCCCCGCCCTTGCATTCCGGCGCTGCTCCTTACCTCGCTTCACCCTCATCGGCTCTCGAAACCTCGATGTTAAGAGCCACTCAAATCTCTTCACTCACTCACTCATTTGTTATATTAAGTACTCTGTGCTGTAACAGATAATAACTATTGGCGTGTGTATATGTCCACACAGTGTCCTTAAAAATACACAAAATAAACTTTGTCCTTCAAGTGTTTTCAGTGTTAGTATAGGCTATTCACGGCAAAGTAAGTACTTTTTAAGGCCCTGCTAAATTTTTCTTTTTAGCCAACTTTTATATTTCCGCCACATTTTAATATAAATATTGCCATGCGACTAATAAATACAGTATGTATATTTCAACACACTCAAATGTTAACGTGGCTGCAATAAAATATATTTGTTAATGGTTAATGCCTGCTAGAAGGGCCTTAAAAAGTGCTCACTTTACCGTGGATTGTAAAGTGGTATACTGTACTTCGAACGTTCTAATTGAGTTTTACATTATGCTTAATACAATTAAATTATTCCTATACTTTACGCTTGTCCTGACCTTGTAATACGAAAAAGTGAATAAATAACAGCGGCTAGAAATTTTCAATATAAGATTTACTTAACAACTTTTTAATTAGACTGTATCTTCACGTAAAAATAAAATATTCACTGACCGTCTATGTTAAGTGCTTTGACACCAGAAACAACAGAATTTCACTTTATTTACATCACGCCTTACGAAATCCAGTCCGTCCAAGTTTTTTTTTCTACCTGTGGTCGGTGGCCTCTGTGCGTCCTTAAGGCGCCCGTCTACCTGGAACTTTTTCCCACGTTTAGGCCGAGAAGCGCGGGAGCGATAAGGGCGACACTGCCACGCGCATCAAGTACGCCATCGCCGCTAAGCGCAAGGCTCTGAACTGGCGTGCAGTGTTCTCGTCGTGCTGCGTGTACCTATGGGACTTTCAGCGGTGACCATATTATTTTATTAGTGGGAAGTCTTTAGGAAGGTTCAGTGCAGGCCCCTATAGTAGTTTTGTATGTATCTGATGCGTGCATTTTGAGCTACAGCGCCTTGGAAAGGCCGTTTTTAGCGGTTTTGGAGTACTCTGAATTGATGTTTCTAACGTACGTGATATTTTGAAAGTACTTAACAGCTCTCGTCTGAAGTGTGTGTTCTTTTCGTAGATCAGCACGTTGGACGCACGCTTAATAGTTTCGTTGAAAAACGTGTATTTCGAACACTCTGCAACGCAGTTCAAGCGCCAGGTAGACGGGCGCCTTAAAGGAAGAAACTACCTCGAAGATTCACGTAACCGCAGAACGGCAGGTTGGGTACGCCGCAGGGGCGACTGACCTACCTTCTCCGAGCTTAGCCGCCTGAGAACAAGGTCTCTAATAATAATAACTTCCTTCAATGACCGGATATTTTACTTGTGCTTTCGGATCTCATCGAAGCAATTCGCTAATGCAGAGAAGTTTCTCATAATCATTATTAGTTTTCCTGAAGAAATATTACCTATGATTTAAACATCTTTCTAGGGATAAAACATGAAGATAGTCGAAACTCGAGAAACTCCGCCTGTGCACCTTATCATTAAGGACGCACGAATTTCGCGAAAAGATTCTCGACTAGTTGTATTTGAAAACACTTTCGCTGAGATTCACTTTCGTGATTGGATGACTTACTTGTTACGCGTCTAAGGTATCTGCCCGCGAATCACAGGCTTGCACTAACGTAGTAAATTAATTCTCACTGGACGGTCAACGAAGAAAACGTCTTCTCACTAAGACGTTCAATTAATAAGTAGGGGCAGTGATATTTCGCGAAAATATTTCGATACAAGATACAGTCCAAAGCACTATAGGGTCGTACAGCTTCTTTGATTGGAATTGGACCTACGTGATTCGCGACCCTTCTTTAAGTAACATTTTGGGGTTATTTTCTTGGAAATGGAGAGAGTTAAATTGTTATAACGAGGCGTAGTGATAAATAATTTGTAGACCCCCCGGAAATTTCGCGAAATCATTTGAGGACGAGTTAGACTTCAAACATATACACATTTGACTTTCGTTTTAATTGGATTGCAGTCTGTATGTCACGTCCGGGGCACACAACCAATTAGTAACACGCAAGGAAAAGAGGGCCGAATCCCGTGCCACCTGGTCCCGGGTAAAAGTGGAGCAACAACCAATGAGCTGCTAGCTAAGGCTCGAGTTCATAAAGGACTGTGGAGTCTGGCTTGTTGCAGAAAGAATCCGCCAAATTTCCGGGTCTCTATTAATCCGTTTTGAAAATTCACTAAATGCTCAGGGGTACAACATATAATGTGATGTGATAATTGTAACACCTAAGTATCTTGTCACTGAAAGGAGATTATATTTACACTTACAGTTTCAGAGTTTACTTATTTTACTTCAGAGATACACTGTCTACTTACGGTTTTTTTTCATCCCTTGTAGTTTTTAATACGTTTAATTAAAAGTGTTTTTTTTGTTTTGGGAGTTTTGGGAGTGCATAACTCCCTTAATAAACACTTCAGTTCATAAGTCGTACATATATTTTACACCTCATTTTCCAAAAGGGATCGGATCATCTCCCAAACATTTTAACATACTTGAAGAAACACGTTGTATATAATTCTCTAGGAATCTCCTCCCCCCTCTCCCCCCCCAATCACTTTACATAAAGGAGTTCGTTACTACGTTTACATTTGAGAGGAGTTCCGGGATAAAATTAATCAATGTGAAACATGAGTTGACGAGCTGTGTTCAATAATAAATCAGCGTTATTTTCGTACTTGAGCTTCTCCGTGGCAAGCCGATATGAATCAGAACGGAAGCGTGAATAAGGACCATTACAATAACATTCGACCCTGTCGTGACATGCAACAATGTTGTTGGGCATGTTGCAGATATATCGAATACAATCCCGCTACATTACCTTCACTTTCAGAACCAAGCAAATAACTTCCGTGCCACTAGAAAGTACCGGCGGCGGCCAGCACCGGCAGTAACGGAGGTCAGCTTGGGCACGACACTCTTGTATGGCTTTCTCGATAAACTCCATAAGTATTTACATCCGTCTATAAACAATAGTACCGTATTAAAGTTGTAATATGAACACTTTTGTCCTCGTCGCGAGAGATTAATATAAAGTAAATGACCGAGTATAGGCAGTTGATGGTTAACTGGGCATTTTTGAAATCAAACGTTTAAAAAATATCGCTACCGTTACCTGCGTATATTTTGACGGGCACACTCACTGGCATGAGCCCAGTAAATTTGGTAACCACCGAGTGNCGCTACCGTTACCTGCGTATATTTTGACGGGCACACTCACTGGCATGAGCCCAGTAAATTTGGTAACCACCGAGTGAAAGTAGTTCCCTCTGTTGAATTAAAAGTGTTGGGTGGACATTTGCGAGTACTGAAATAATTTATTTTGCTTTCTGTTATTTGAATTCATAAAAGTGTAAGAACTTGCCAATTCGTAAACGATTAACTTTTATAACAATTTCATTGTTCCACTTGACCGACCCATGAATAAAGTTATCAGGCTCGTGGCAATGTTAATATTACATATTCTGGAAGCATATACAACGTGCAAACAAGTAAATCTTAAACAAGACTTTCAAAAGTGCCTAACTTACAGCGAACATCCTATATAAACATTATGACCAGTAAAATCTAACATATAAGCCAACTTATAAGTGTAAATATTCTTGTGCAAAAAATAATAATTTCCTATTTGTTTGCTTCTTTCTAATTGGTCTGACAAGGTTTTTTTTTTATTTGCGTTAACGCTGCTTGTGGAGGGACGGTTTCGCTTGTTATGCTCGAGCCTCAGATATTTGTTCATTGGCTTCTGCCCCAGAGAGTAGCCAGTGTTACTCCACACCTGGCAGTATGGCGCTCGCCACTTGTTTCCTTGCAAGTCTGCTATTGGCTCAGAGTCGTCCAGGCCGTGTCTCATGAACTGTAATCTAATTACAAAGGTGACTTCAGTGTACATGTCTTGAACGTCTATCTTGTCCTGAAATGAACTCGCGAAATTTTCCTATCCCTACTAATAACGCGTGGACCATCTGCAAAGGTTGTCCTAAAATTAATCCGCTAATTTTCTACGTCTATATTTATGAGTCGAGAAGTGCAAAATTCGGGTTATCCTCGGGTGACAGGATAGGCTCCACTGCCTCACAAAGCAAGCAAGCAAATTCCGGGGTTTCATTGGCCGCTGTGCTTTAATCAACGTCGCCAACCTGCTTGATCTCCACCAAAGTGATTGGCCACTCAGCCACTGATCTTTAGAGCCACGAGTATTTCGCGAATTCATTCTGAGGCGAGGTAGACTCCAAACACTTGTTGTTTTCTCCTGCTGTTGTGATTGGACGACAGTTCTATAGACACTCCACGTTTAACGTCACGCGCATTTTCTACCAACATAACAAAATCAGCATTTGTCGTTTACCCTGCGTTCTAACTTTGGCAGTACAATAGAAGCTGCTTCGACAAACAAATTAATAAGTTAAAGTTGTCTCGTTATAGTGGTGAGTATTAACTCTTTTCCTGTAGGATCCTCGCTCGTGAGGTATAATTCATTCATGGTTAACCAAGTCTAGAAAATTAAACGAAAGGATCAAAGCACCGCATTTGTGCGCACTCATTCTAATAATATATTGCGTGAGAACTATTTCTTACGAGGTATTGCCAATACGCGTAGGTTTCTCTGTTCCAATTCCTATATAAAATATATTTATTAGTCAGGGCCACTTTTTTTTTTTTGCGAAAAAATTTTAGGACTACTTGTGCTCCAAAACACTAGAACTCAGATCCTTTTCCCGTGATCGAATGCTTTTTAACCTTCACGCGTCTTATGTGTCTGCCCGCAAATCACGGGCACCGAGTGTCGGGAGTTACCAATTCCGATTGGCCCAGCCAGGCAAGGAACTGCCTCTCGACAAAGGCACGTGGCCAACAACCAAAGGAAGACTGCACGTGTGCCATAACTAGAGACCTGAAAAATTCGCGAGTTCAACGTCCTTCCAGGCTACACTCCACGGTCTTATGTGCAATCGTGCAGATATCGTTTGCCCCTTTGGTTACTTGCTCCCACAGCGGAGAGTGACGATTGGGCGAGCATTTCGTTGTTTGTTTCTCATTGGCCCAGGATTCTCTAAAAGGTGTCAAACAACGCGTGGACCAATGGAAAAGGTGACAACAATGTAAGAGTTTTCCAATTCTAGCTTGTCCCAAAATTAATCCGCGAATTTTTCAGGTCTCTAGGCATAGGGCATTGGAGTCTAGCCTTAGCGCAAATATTTCCGCGAAAAAAAAACCGGCGGCCCTAGAAACAGTTCAGTTTAACCAAAAATAAGATACTTTCGTGTTGAAAGGAAATATGAAACGCGCGTGCTGCATGGCAAATTTATAAAACAACCAGACGCGGGGGTTTTTTCAAAGGTTTGTTACAGAAAGTGCGACGGTGCCGGGAATACAGTCCGCCCCGCCGCTGTGCCGACCCAGTGCGCCGCCATGTATGCATGTGTGCGAGCACGCAGCAGGGAGCCAAGCAGACCGTCACGTCCTCGCACCTCTGGTTATCGGCTCGGCCGCAGCCAGCCGTGCAGACCGTGCGACGCAGGCACAGGCATTGCGACAGCCCGTCGGGTCCGTCCGTCCGTCATCCGTCGCGTCGATCACGTGACCGACACAGCCAATCACAGGTGGCTATTAGATCTATCCGTCAAAACCTTGGCGGTATTTAACTTTTGTCGGACGGGCGGATGAAATCACAGCCTTCCAAACCTGCATGTTGTGTTACCCGTTCATCCCGAGTTATTTAGAAAGCTGTGTAGTGTGTGCAGTGCTTTGTTTTGGCCGTCTTTTGTTTTCATGTGTTTGTTTACGTAGCTGTAAAAATAAATTACGTAACGTTTTTCTCCTGAAGATTTATTGATAATTACGTTTGCAAGAACGAGTTCCTTCTTTGAAATAGTAAAAAGTAATATAACCATACTTTATATGCTATTTAAAAAAAAAATTTTAACATCAATTATTTTTTGTTATGTACGTGTATGCGTATTTTGGGTACTCACAAATACAATACCGGCAAAAATATTCACTTTTTACGGAGAATGTATTTTTATTTGTAAACAGTGTTGTTTGTATTAGTTTGCATCAATGAACTGACGACGGACGTACGAAGACTGGTTGTAAATCACTCGGCTGGGAGACGGATGGACGAACGACTGACGGACGGACGCGACGGGCTATTGTAAATCCTGCCGCACCGCAGCGCAGACTATAGTCCGTTCACGATTTATTCGCAATAATTGAGTCAAACTTTTGAAAATACTCCCCACGTCTGACGCGTCTGGCTGTTTCCTAAATATGTTGTGTACATAGCCCCGAGTATTTTGCGGATTGATATCAGGCTAGACTTTAAACTCCTCTATACGCCCAAGACACTATCGTTCGCTTATTGGTTGCTGCGATCAAGTGTGCCTTTCGTACAGAACTGTTCAACGCCCACTCGCACTGCTGCTTACTGATTATTACTGACTGATAGTTAGGGGACAGGTGTTTTTCACGAAAATATGTAAGGTCAAGCTAGACTTCAATATCCTACGCCCACAAAAACAGCTTCCTTTGGTTATTGGCCGAGTGACTACGTGAGAAGATATGATCTTATTTGAGTGGACTGATCGTGATAAAATACCCCGATACTGAACGTCCATGATTCGCGGACAGACACTTGAGGCACACGACATTTAAATTCATCCAACCACGAAAGTGCATGTGAACAAAACTGTTTTGGAGTACAACTTGTCTTGAAATATTTTCGCGAAAAACACCTGCCCGTACTGATAGTAAAAAANAACAAAACTGTTTTGGAGTACAACTTGTCTTGAAATATTTTCGCGAAAAACACCTGCCCGTACTGATAGTAAAAAAAATGCGTGTATAAATAAATTTTGTCCAATCGCAGTGGCAGGAAAAATAAACAAATGTTTGAAGTTTACGTCGCCACAGAATGAATTCGCGAAATTCTCGTGGCTATAGTTATGCATAGTGCCACCTGTCTTTCGCGAAAAAAAAAATTTATGCGCATGCTACAATTCAACTTGGTATGTGCACAGCTGTAAATTTCGTTTGGCTATTGGTAACTTATCTGTGCGATAAGACATTTTCTACTTTACTGCGCCAATCATAATTAAGTTATCCCGACACTTAACGTCGGTTATTGGCTGACATAAACCTAAGACGCGTGAGAGTTGAAATTATCCAACCACGAAATACACCGAAAAGCCAAAAAAACTGGTATAAGCTTGCGTATGCAAATAACAGAGGTATGGAACCAATCAGAGTAACGCGATGCGGTCGGCCACTAGATCGGTTACTGCTGCTACAATGGCAGGTTATCAAGATTTAAGTGAGTTTCAACGTGGTGTTATAGTCGGCGCACGAGAGATGGGACATAGCATCTCCGAGGTAGCGATAACATTTGGATGTTCGCGTACGACCATTTCACGAGTGTACCGTGAATATCAGGAATCCGTTAAAACATCACATCTTCGACATCGCTGCGGCCGGAAAAAGATCGCGAAAGAACGGGGCAAAAGACGACTGACAAGAATCATTAAACGTGACAGACGTGCAATCCTTTCTCAAATTGGTGCAGATTGGATTTGTGGACTGCGCTGCAGAATTCATGGTGTGAATTGCCTCCTGCATACCTTCAGACATTAGTCGAGTCCATGACACGTCGTCTTGCGGCACTTCTGCACGCTTGTGTGGGAAGGGGGGTTTACACGATATTATGCAGGTGTACCAGTTTTTTTGGCTCTTCAGTGTGTATTCTGAACTAACGTGTTTTGTAGTACAACTGGTCGTGGAATCTTTTGCGAAAAACAGGTGGCCCCAGTTATGTATCACAAGCGTTGTATACATCTATTAACATAAAAGCACCCTATTTTTGGTTAAATTTAATTTTTACTTACATTTTATATCTAAATTATAATATTTAATTAGAATTGATTTCAATAAGGACAGGCAGAAAATATGTGTGATGGTAATGTCTTGTAATAAATAGTTCTTATGCAAAATATTATCACACTGAGTGCCCACGAAAGCGGTGCGTTAGCCCTCTGGTGTAATTTTCTAAACTTGGTTTGCATGAGGTGGAGGAATATCCTGAAAGTAGAACTTAACCAGGGCTTCAGAAAAGTTGGAAGTAACCATGAATGAAGTGTAGCCAGGCACACAGAAGCGAAATGACATGGCGGCCACTTCGATGCGGGTGTTAACCGCGTCCACAATCGACATGGCGCACATAACACGCGTAGCATAAATAAGTAAAAACCTGTATTTAAGATTGCAAAACGTCCACAACTGGCATTTTGCGTGACCTAATCGGCGTTATTTGCGTAGCTTGGCGTTATGGCCATCCCTGAGTATCTTGCGCCAGGTTTTAACGCCAACCAATGAGAACGTGAACCTTCATAAAAACTGCTGTAATCAAGATAGCCAGCTTATGCGTGTAAAGTTTCTTGTGCTACCAGAAACGATTTCCTATTCGATTACTCTTTTCTAATTGGTCAGACAAGGTTTTTTTTTATTTACGTTAACGCCGATTGTGGACGAACGGGCGGGGCCTTACCCATTCGCCGATTGGCTGCGCGAGGCTCTGTGATGAGCCTTGTTACCTGATTGGCTACTTGCGCGTTGCGTACCTTTCCCTATTGGCTGGGCTGCCGTCTGGCGAGTAGGTTACCTAGGCGCTGATTGGCAAACGGCATTGCGACTTGTTGCTGGCGCGGTATAACAGGCTATTTCAATTCTTTATTATTTAGTATTCTTGGGTCTGGACGTAAAAGAGCATAAATTAAACATTCGTCACTGTAAATTTAGATAATTGTAAAATTTTGGAGCAACCCTTAAGTGACCTCTGTTGTTGTTGCATGTGTCTCATTGTAAAGAGTTGTGTATATTCTAATTTAGAAGAAAAACTATGGACTCTTTCGAAATAAATCTTATTCAGGTCAAAAATTAAACTCGACATTCTGTTGCGAATTTAAAAATTTTGCTGCGGAAACATAAACGTGGCCGTTGAAAAGTATAAAAGTCAGCAAAAATCGCTGTAAATAGCCCTCTGTTCACGATATTTATCCTTCTGTAAAACAGTGTTTTTACCTGTTCAGTTACTGTTTCCACAATTCTGGACACGTTGCACGTGAATGACATTAATCACCGGTGCTGTAAACAGCAAATCATCAGTTCCCAGTCTTCCTTGTGGGTAGTCTTATTTGTGGAATGTTCTGCACCTCTTTGACATGAACGGTGATAGCCAGTACCCTCGAGCAAGCAGCAAGTTGTTCATTGGCTGCGAAAAAAAGTGATGAATACATGCACAGCGCGTATCAAAAAAAAATTACGTGATTGCAATACGTCAACACGGTAATTAATGCGTAGAGGCCTGAAAAATTCGCGGATTCATAACGGGACAAGCTAAAATTCGAAACACGTGTGTTTATAAAACTTCAGCCATTTGTCCAGACGGTGTTTGACACCTGCTGGAGAAGGCTGGCCCAACCGCCGCCTTCTACTGTGACAGCAGACAACCAATGCGCGGTTGATATCGGCATATTTGTACATGAGGCTGGAGAGTCTAGCCTGCAGGTCATTGAACTCGCGAATTTTTCTGGTCTCTATTAATGTGTGACGGAACTTGTTGATCTATAGCGACAATGCTGCATCTTTCCCCAACAGATCGTTGTACTACAACCTCATAGTCACTGCTTAAATATCTGAGTAAACATAACACACGCGAAACTTGTTATGCTATTTTCCATGGCCATCGCAATACTTCCCTACGGCAGAAAATAACATATACGCGTTAAAAAAAATTTTTACTAGGCATGCCCCTTAATGCATTTTTAATTGTGCAGTAAAATTGTAGTCTAACTATCTTACGCCATCAACCACACGTTGCTTTGAAAGGAGGGCTGTTCGCAATTCAGTGTATTTTGCATAGAGACGAAGAGGTATTTTTTGTGCCGGTTATACCGCCATTAGCGCTGCCTTCATAATACGCTCTCAAAATAATAGCATCATTAACGTGGTACTACAGAGTAATTGTTCGTTAAAAATTGCACGGTTTTTTATTTGTATAGAAACAGTGACCTAGTTATCTTACCAGTAATAATGAATACAAAATAGGTAGCAAAATTTATGTTTTAAAATGTCCTTGCCCGTGATTTCTTTTATTTCTGGAAATTTTTGCATATTGTATTCGTAACTATGTTTCTGCATTATTAAATCTCGAGATAACTTTTTTTAACTTTTTCATGCGCAAAATTTACCAAAACGTTTACAAAATAGAAATTAAATAAGAGAATTGGAAATAATTATTTGTAATTCACTTTTAGATGTGCTAAGCGAACGTTATTTTACTAAAATTCAGTAGTATTAACAAATTAAAATTTATTCTAACATTTCCCTACATTCGAATATTTAAAGAAGTTCTTGACTTTTTTCTGTGTGATTACATAGAAAACTTGAGCTAGAGCACGTGATTTTTTTTCGATGTAAATGATTTTATTTCTCTTAGTGAGTTAGTCTTTATTATTATTATTATTAACGTGTTCCAAAAAGTATAATACTGTGATTTTAATGTGTTATCTTGCAAAAACTGTGATACGTGTTTATTGTTTTGAAATAACATCAAAGTGTTCGCCCGGCCGGTTCACTCCTGGATTTTCGCATGTGGGAATCGTGCCGGACGATGGCGGCTGGTCGGCGGATTTTCTCGGGGATCTCCTGTTTCCCCCACCCCTTCATTAGGGCGCTGCTCCATACTCACCTCAATAAACCTCATCGGCCCTCAAGACCGCGCTGTTAAGAGACGCCCCAATCTCTTCACTCACTCGCTTGAAGTGTTTGGCACAAATATACAATAATGGATTTCTTTGTCATCCAACGAATTCGTAAACCTAAATAACGTTATTACAATTTTTTTTTAAATACTAGAGGTTATAGATCAAGGTATTATGCCAAGTAACAGATGCAAAAAAAATATTTACACAGTAAAAAAAAAGCAATTTCTACGGAGGAAGAAAAATACTTATTTACAGCCCCCCCCCCCACAAATTGTAACTTTAAACAGTTTTAGTACAGTAATTCGTATATTTTCAAAATTTACAACCCGTTACGGTTTTTACATTTGAATGAGTAGCTTTTTTACCGCTACAGAAAAATACTGGTGTTAAAAGGTCATGACCGTACTGAAATTTAAGAAATTTGTATAAATGACTTTATAGAAATCTAGATGACGTTTCACGTTTTTGTATGAACTGATATCAACATCTTTTTTTTTATTAAATAAGCTAATATCTTATACTTGACGTGGATTGTGATTTGTGTACACAAGATCGCCTGGCTACAGCAAATGCACACTGCATGCTAAGCAGACGGAGTTCTTGCACCAAAACCTCATTAAAGTTTGTTGATTGAGCGTCTGCAGGCGTTGCGAGTAAGTCGGCAGTAAACCAAAATTAATTAACAACGCCCGGGTTGGCGGGCACATTAATCCACCCCTCCTCTTGGGAATTCTGACCCCTTTCGCGCAAGTTGCTCCCGTACTCTTTACAGCCAGCGGTAAAAAGGGAGATGAAAAAACAATTTATTCATTTTACGTTTTCTTGAAAATTTAGAAATGAAAGGTAATTTACGCGATGCGCTTAGCACCGCGTGGCGCTTTTTACTAAAACCTGTTTAATATTAAAATAGATATATTTTACAATTGTAACGACTCTGGCTGGCTTGATCAGTTGCGGTTAAAGGTGGTTGACGTAATTCAGAGCATATACAAACTTAGGCATTAATCCAGCAATGCTCTGATTACGAGGCAGGTAAGCACGCAAAACAACATTGCAGTAGCTGATGCACGTTTTGAAGCCAACGTTTGAAAAAAAAAAATCCTTTCCATTAGTGCGGATATGGTGGCAAGAACGCTGATTGAAGTGCGTACAGCAACATCAGTAGCGAAAAAGGGGAAATCGTTTTGTGTCTGTGACGTTTTATTGAAAGTTTCCCCGTTCAACACGGCGCCGGTATGCGATACAGGCAAACATTTATTTATATTAGCTGGTTTTCAAAATCTCATATATCCATGTAATCAATTTTATTGTGAAGTCATGGTGGCCACGGTGGTGTAGTGGTTAGACTACTCGCCTCCCACCGAGGCGAACCTGTTTCGACTCCCGGCGCGGTCGTTCCCGGATTTTCGCAAGTGGGAATCGTGCCGGACGATGCTGCTCGGTGGATTTTCTCGGGGACCTCCCGTTTCCCCCGCCCTTGCATTCCGGCGCTGCTCCATACTCACCTCGCTTCACCCTTATCGGCTCCTAAGGCCTCGATGTTAAGAGCCGCCCATATAGCTTTACTCGCTTATTGTGAAGTCTGATAGGCAAGTAGTATGAGGTCAAATTCCTGCACGGATCTTCAGCCAGTAATGCAACAGCAAGAAATGACGTGACCATATCACGTGCAACCAAGTCAAATGAAAGAGAATCCCCTAACTATGGTAAAAGCTAACGAGTAAATAATTGTGGCCCGGGCATGTAAATAACTGAGAAGTCTAGGCAGATGCCAAAATAATCAGCGAAATTTACGTAGGTCGAGTGATGAGGCATGTGGAGAGCCTATCATTTCGCATTGTAATTCATTGGCATGGTAAACCGCATACATGTTAGTTTCACTGGGTCTTCGCTCATCCGACACGCCCTGAAGGACTCGGGACCAAAATAAACAATCAGCCCTCTGGTAGCTTCATTACGTGCGGTCTGTTTTAACAGCAGAATGAGTTCCGTGTGTAGAAGCTCAATGAACGAGTGACTTCTGCTCACGTATGCAGAAGACTGTGGAGTATAGCATGGTGCTGACATATGACGGGTAATGGCAGGGTCTCTGGGCATATGAAGCGCGTGTAAATCCACGCTGCAAGGACTCGGGACATGGGATGCTGTACAGAAGTGGCTTTGAAGATGTGCACTGTACACAGCAGAAAACCGCGAACAAAAGGTAAGTACCTCATGAGTGATGATGAGAGGGGGCTGGGTGCCGTTCCTGGTTGAGAATTCGTTCATTTCTCTCACAAACAGGTGCTGCAAGTAACTTCAAGTACAAACACATTTTATTTGGTCCCGGGTATGTTACAGAACGTTATACCGATACGAGTGCAGTGCCGAACAAATAATTGTTCCTTGCGACACCTGAAAATATATTTTTATCTGTGACTGAAAGGGTTGAAACTGTAGAGTGACTATGGCGTAGAGCAATCACGATAGCTGCGCAAAGCTTGTCTTCGTGTCCCAACACTGGATTGCTATTATGCCAGTACGACTATCATAAACGACGTAGATATAATTTGAGGGTACAACACTATCCGTGTAAACAAGTGCTTCAGATGTGTGTACACTTCGTCTGACTAATTCTTAATCCAATTTTATTAAATTATCATTTTTAAAAGTATTTTATTTGTGTAAAAGGGCTTGTCTTTCGAAAATTAAGATATAAACAAACACATTCATCATCTTTGAGCATGTGACTTTAACAGCTGTATTGGTGCGGGGTAGGTCAAGTAGGTTAATTTGTAAATACATGAGCAGAAGACGATAAATAGGTCTACTTCATCTTTAGTCTATGGTTAAAACACTCAAACGCAGACGGCGTCTTATCTAAACACACATATTTTACTATTTACGACAATTATACAAATAATAATTTAGTAAATTTATATATTTTTGTAGGAAACTTTGTGCAATTTGTATGCATTATATGCCATCACTTACAGTGACTTAGGTCTATTCCGTACTTCCTGCACACTCACAAAGAAAAATTACAGTTTTTTCTCATTTTGGAATGCAAAACTAAAGAAATTAATTTATTGATAAAAATTATACAAGGGCGACTGAAAGGCATATTGTTAAGTCATTTATTAATATGCTTAGCAAACATTTTTAAAAGTCAGGAACAGTCACAAAACAAAACACAAATGTAATAAATTCCTTATATTCAGTAATTTGAAAAGAAAAAAAATCCCTGTAATGAGATTGTACAGGCAGGTGCCTTGAGGTGGCTGAATACACTGTCTTTGGTGTAAATTACCTAGTTTTTACTAGAGTAATTTGTGTTCCAAAACTGTACATTAATGGTTATGGAATATGTTAAGCAAAACATTCTAATTCGAAATAATTTTTTTTGGGGCTGCGGTGGCTGAGCGGTTAGTCTGCCCTCCTCCCACCAAGGTTAACTGGGTTCAATCCCCGGCAGGGTCAACCCCAAATTTTTGTAAGTGGGATTCGCGCCGGACAATGCCGCTGGTCGGTGGGTTTTCTCGGGGATCTCCTGTTTCCCCCGCCTTTGTATTTCGGCGCTGCTTCATTCTCAGCTCATTTCACCTTCATCGACTCTCAATACCTTGTTGTTACGAGCCGCCCAAATCTCTCAACTCAGCTGAACTCAACATAATTTTGTTTGCCGAAATGATATCACATAAAATATCTTAAAGTTAATGTATATTTTTTTTTTATTATATTTTTTTTTGCTATCGAACACTTTTGAGTATGAACCGCATGCTGTAAGAAACACCTTCCTCAATGTTGCTTGCACGTCTGGAGATTATGTTCCCTTCCCTCACAGGAGTCTAGCTTGAGTCACATTTACTTTGGTCACTCCAAGCAGACGGATTGGACAGAACCTACGGTTGTTCACATACAAGCAGATTTTCCTGCGTTACCATTTTGTTATTTGGTCGCAAGCTTTTACAACCACGAAATGATTTCTAAGAGACTGTAATTTTGTTTTACCCTTCCAAAAATTATTTTAACTTTAGTTCTACCTATCGGTTTACTACCAAACTACATTTATTTAATACGAGTGGTAAATAAAATTCCCGTTTATGTTCACGTATTTCAATGTAATTACGTTCATTGAACTAGTATGTACTATTACATCAGTACACGTTGATTATCCAACAAATAAGTGGAATAGAATATGTGAACCAACTGACTTCAGGGAAATATCGGCTATTTCTGCTCTTTCCACGGTAAGATATTTCGGCGTGAGCTCAACTTTTCTGCGTGGCTCACGCGGAAAACGAGTGGAGTGGAGAGATTTGGTCGGTTCTCAACATCGAGTTATTGTGAGCCGATGAGGGTGTAGTGAGGTGAGTATTGAGCAGCGCCGGAATGAAGGGACGGGGGAAACGGGAGATCCCCAAGAAAACCCGCCGACCAGCGGCATCGCCCGGCACGATTCCCACATGCGAAATTCTGCGAGCGACCCCGCCGGGAATCGAACCTGGTTCGCCTAGTTGGGAGGCGAGTAGTCTTAACCACTAACCACCCGCGGAAAACGGGTAAGGTTTCTGATTGGCTTTTCTAGGTTTCCGTTCCGTCTCTTCGGTGCGGAAGCGAGTACATGTGAACCAGGCATAACGGTACCCGCAGGACAATAATAGTCCGGCCAGGGCGACCTCCGGCAGTTACGTTCTTCACGCAGCAAAGCCAAGCCAACGCCACACCTCCGCAGGGCTTCCGACCGTTATGACGGCAGCGCCACACTGCGGGAACCTTGTCATCAGAAGTTCCTCTTTGAGTGGCTCGTTATTGCCCGTGGCCGTCGCTTTGTACCGTATATTAAGGATGAGGTGGAATGAATTTTTTTTTGTCTTCTGCCCTCGTCCGCAACGGCTAGTAGAACAGTCGCACTCACGTGTTCGTACAGAGACGTTTTTATAAAAAAATAGATATAGAATGTTCGGTAACTCAGTACCCAAACTCCAGTCATAGTTTTTATGGACCAATAGTAACACAGAAGCCCGATACACTTATATCCGGAATCGTATAAAATTTTTGTTAATAATTGTGTACAAAGTTGCGTCGTACAACGCCTGGAGAACAAGGCGGTGCGATCATGCGTGTAGGACAAGTTGCATAGGAAGTAGGCGCACGACGCTGCGTACGTAATAATTTAGTGGTGGTTCTGTCAGAAAACGGCCTTCGTAAATGAAACACAGTATGGGCGGACACCTAAAGCTACAAACTTGCTCCTGTCTCCCCCCCCCCCNTCTCTCACCAACCCAACGCTTCCACGCCGTGTGCATTCTCGGATCGAAGCGCAACGCGATCCGGATATTTCAGTAACCGGCTAGGAATTCGTAGCTTTCACTTTTGTTTTTGTTCCCTGGGGATGTTCAGGAAAGACACAAAGGAAGCCGAGGCCAACGAAAATAACTTCGTTGCTGCATATCCCGCGGAAACGAAAAGTCGCGTCTTTAAAGCTTTACATTCTTGTATCTCTCTCAAAACCTTCAATTAGGTTAACCCTTTCAGTAATANAAAAGTCGCGTCTTTAAAGCTTTACATTCTTGTATCTCTCTCAAAACCTTCAATTAGGTTAACCCTTTCAGTAATATTTTTTTTTTTCAGGTGTTGAAAAAAAACGAAACTTTTGTCCGGAACTGTACTGATATCCAGACGAAGCTTTGTCTTACATCCAGACCAATGTAAATCTATCTGTGCTACTGGCAGCAGTGGTTTATGAGGCGAATGATGTCTCCCACACGGAGGGAACCTTTCTCACTGAACGGTGTGTTCAGTTGTGTGCAGTGCAGACCATTCAAGCCACTTCATATGTAACGTACCAGATCGAGAACACTGTGACTGTAAGTGCTAAGTGTATAAATTAACTATACGAAATCATACAGTGGCGCATGTACAAAGTGATAATTCCATCGGTCAAAATATAAAGATCATATTATCACACTTAATTGTGGAATCCATTTTAAACCACGGTTTTTTTAAAATGAAATACTCGTTGCAATTTAAGCACTTCATCTAATAGCAGCGTTAGGCGATTCCAATTCTCACGAAAAATCGAGACGAGCGAGTTAAAAGAAGGCCTGAACACCAGTTTTATCACTTCGATAACTAATTGTATCTAGCAAATGCTGCATACAGAATATATATTTTAAATTGACCTGCTTTTAATAATGTTCCATGCATTAGGGGGGGAGGGGGTTAGTTACAACACTGTCGACTCGCCACTCGGATGGCTGGAAGCCAACCTGTAATGAACATGCGTGCCGGTGTAGTTTTGACAAGTGGGACGGTTGTATGTGGGAATACTAAAAACCAACAAACCGGTACGGACTACGTGAAAATACAGAAGTGAAACAACTCTCTTACTGCAAACTCCGACTGCACCCTCCAGTAAAACGGCGTCACGCGCAAGCAACATGTCGGAATGCCGTTCACCTATCAGCGCCTGCGGTAACTCACTCGTCAGCCGGCAGCCCAGCGAATAAGGAATCATTTGCCACACGCAGTAGCCAATCAGACACAAGGCACTCTTCAGAGCTTAGCGCAGCCAACTATACTGAAGAGTAAAAAAAACTGGTATAGGCGTGCGTATGCAAATAACAGAGGTATGGAACCAAACAGAGTAATGCGATGCGGTCGGCAGCTAGATTGGTTACTGCTGCTACAATGGCAGGTTATCAAGATTTAAGTGAGTTTGAACGTGGTATTATAGTCGGCGCACGAGAGATGTGATATAGCATCTCCGAGGTAGCGATAACATTAGGATGTTCGCGTACGACCATTTCACGAGTGTACCGTGAATATTGGGAATCCGGTAAAACATCACATCTTCGACATCGCTGCGGCCGGGAAAAGATCGTGAAAGAACGGGACAAACGACGACTGACGAGAATCATTAAACGTGACAGACGTGCAACCCTTTCTCAAATTGGTGCTGATTGGATGTGTGGGCTGCCCTGCAGGATTCATGGTGTGAATTGCCTCCTGCATACCTTCAGACATTAGTCGAGCCCATGCCACGTCGTCTTGCGTAACTTCTGCGTGCTCAGGGAGCCATGCATGATATTAGGCAGGTGTACCAGTTTTTTTGGCTCCTCAGTGTATATAACGGGTACGCCCCACATAAAAGGAACAGCCACGCCATTTCACCTCTGTGTATTTATCAACTGTGTAGTCTCACTTTACGCTGATAGGTTAATAAAGCGGTAGTTTGACTTACGTCTAAAACAAGAACACACATTCATAGCTTACCGGGTTTCAAACCCCCGGAACACTTTAGCAACCTTCGCCATGAAAATCTCCTCATTGCGTTTTGTTTTTATAAAGTAACATTAAAATCGAGGATTTTTAATGTCCTAGATTAAATCTTCGAACGTCACACGAACGTCACAATGTTTTCTCTATTATATAAACTTCTCATCAATTAACTGTACAAAAATAAACTACTCATCAATTAACTTCATTTTATGAAGTTTTTTCTTGACTTATTTTCCTTTTCCCTCTTTATCTGACAGTTTTAATAAAGGGAAGGGTCATATAACTGCCAGCGTGTCCATAACTAATAAAACAATCTAAATATTTCATAAAACTTACCTTTGTTAAAGAAACCTGTGAATTTTTATTTCAAACTTATAACATGGTGACATGTTTACACAAGCTGCAAGAGGACTTGAAAGTAACGCTCTTGGTTCGCAACGACAGAACACAAATGTAGATAATTTCGTAATTAATTATATTCATTCCATAACACTCATCTAAAATTCTCAACTTACATATATTTTTTCTTCATATAAGATACGTAGAGGCAGTGAGTGATATTTCACGAAAAGATTTCGAGACAAGATACAGTCCAACGCACTGTAGGGTCGTCCATCGTGTTAACAGTTTTCGCTCGAATCACGACGGTTCAGTGTCAGAGTTACTTAGTCCTGAGTGGCTTGGTCAAAGACGGACACGGCACCAGCAGCTATAGGAGGTATAACAACAGCTGAGGTGTATATATAGTATTGAAATCTACTGTGTGCTCTGATTTTTACGCGAAAAGCCACTAGCCCTAAAGATACGTTTTAAAAACTGTAATGTTTTCGGGTTGGTTGCCACAAAAATACTGAGCAGGAGGCAGGGGTAGAAATGTCAGGTCTACAGATTGGTTCCTTACTTTATAATTTGGTTTCACGTAATGTTTACCGGAATAATATGTTCTTGAAATATATAAGTTTTCGCGTGATATCAGGAGCTACTGTGACACGGGATTAGCTGTAGTGCGGCGTGCTGCTATTCAAATACACTTTAGCCAACAACTTGTGCAATGTTTGAGTTGTAACGACCTGGATGCTCGCGACATTTACACAGCTGTTTCGAAGGCAGGATGTTCTGTAACGGCATTTTCAAGCGAACAAACTGTACTGAGCGATGAATTTATGACAGTGAAAAGAGTGTCTTTGGCACGTGTAAGTTCTGCTATTTAAAATCCAGCAAGCTAAAGTTATCTCTTAACAGATAGGAACTGACTAAAATTTAAGAACCTGAGATAGGCCGTATTCCAACAGCGGCATGTAGATAATCAAATGCTCGAATTTGACATTAAGGAAATATTGTGAAATTAAATTTTTTAGCAGTCGTGAATAATGGAAACAATGAATTAAGATTATCGTAGGTTTTATACTATTTTTTTTTTCCTTGTCACCTAACCAGTGACATTTAATCATAATTCGTAAAAACACCGGACCCCTTCCTAAGATTCGTTGTGTTTTGTCAGGTATTTTAAACTATAAGAATAGGTAAATGTAATTATCCATTTATGTTCGTAGCAAGTAAGATAATTAATTAACATTTTGGTACATATAAAATATTTCCACATACAAAAAAAACACGATGTTATTACGTATATCGCAGTCAGTTATTGCACTTAATTTGTTATTGCCGAAATCTTTAATTACCCACCTCATAAAATATATTTTTCACTCACTCCGAAACCGTAAATCATGTTGTAGGTATTTAGAAAAAAGCTGAATTAAACGACGAATTTCGTACGTCGTACAATGTGCATTATCATGCAATTTTTCTGGAATAATGTATTAATTTTGTCCTGAATATTTTAAACCAAATCCTCTTCTCGTGCATTTTTTCGTTTGTTGTGCGTTTGCACAGTTACCTCAGAATTTGTGCGATTATATGAATATTGTTCCTAGTTCTCATGAATTTAGTTTGCTGCCAGAAAACTTCTTCCATTATTTCAAGAATGTTTTAATTAAAAACGTTTCGAGGAACGTAAGTAAAAATGCGTTGTTATTTCGGTTTCCTTGCGGAAAAAATAAGCCCTGGAAATATTGACGATAGCAAAAAATCTGCCCTATTTTTTTAAGCCCTATTTCAACTGCAAATAGATAGGAGAATATGCATGGAGATAAATAACGATGATAGTTATTAAATATCACAATTACAGAGATTACAAAGATCAAATTCTTTAAACAACGTGCGTTGAGTTCCATATAGGAATATATGTTTTTTTACGAAACAAATATAATGTGTATAGTAAACTATGTCGTATAATTAGGGGCAGTGATATTTTGCAAAAAGATTTCGAGACAAGATACAGTCCAAAGCACTGTAGGGTCGTCCAGCTTCTTTGATTGGCTAAAAAAAAGTCCTGGCCTTTGTTAACCCTTAGCGCACGAATCACGAAGGTTCAATGTCGGAGTGACTTAGTCCTGACTGGCTTGGTCAAAGACGGACACGGCACCAGCAGCCAATGGAGGTATAACAACAGCTGAGGCGTGTATATGGTATTGAAGTCTACTGTGTGCTCCAATTTTTACGCGAAAAGTCACTGGCCCTAATAATTACATTTANACGTATAATTTATTCCTCTGTTTTGTTTTCATCTCACTCTCTTTGCTTTTCTCGTCGTTTTCTTACTAAACGTGTTTTCTTTTTTCCTATCTTATGCATGAATGTACCAACACTAGTACAATGTTAGAAATTGCTGTAGTTTTACAGAAACTGTTACGAAGATGTACAGTTAATTTGTGGAAAGGCACTCCGTTATGACGAATAACGGAAATGAGTTCTATAAATATAAAATACGGTAGCTCTTCGTATTCTTTTGGCTTCGATTTCGAGACACGAATAATGCAGATGATACCTGAAACGTATAAAATCCCATATTCACAATACTACTTCGTGTAAAATAGCAGTAGGTGAGTGGCGAACCACTCATGGAGTGGCAATTCGTTGATTCATGTTCAAATTCCGCGCAGCCAGACGTTTTGAAGGGATTGCTACATAGAGAGGTGTATAAACTGCTTTAGAGACGTGGTAATATAATACGCTGTTCAGGGTAAGCTGAGCACTTTCGAAACCCCTGCTTAACGCACTCAGACCCAGTGCACTCAATTGTGTACACTACGCACGTTTAGATAATTTTTTTGTATGTACTCCACATTGCGAAGCTCAATGACCAATGATTGATTACCTGTGGGTAAATTATTAGTAGAGCCAGTGATTATTCGCGAAAAAATATGAGAACACGGTAGACTTCAATACTATAAGCACCCATCAGCAGATTGCCAATTGCCATTGGTTGCTGTCTGCTTGAGAAGGCGTTTTCATATTTGACCTGGCCATTCAGAATCCGGCAACATCGGCACTGCTCCTACGTGATTCCTGTGCGTACAGTTAACACGTGCCAAAATGTGATTCAGCCAATCAATATAGGTAAACGACCCTACAGTGTTTTGAAACATAACTTGTCTTGAAATCCTTTCGAGAAATTTCACTATCCCTAGCTATGGGTAGGGGCAGTGATATTTCGCGAAAATATTTCGAGACAAGATACAGTACAAAGGACTGTAGGGTCGTCCAGCTTCTTTGATTGGCTAAAAAATGCTCTGGCCCGTGTTAACAGTTTGCGCACGAATCACGAATGTTTAGTGTCCGAGTTACTTAGCCCTGAGTGGCTTTGTCAAAGACGGACACGGCACCAGCAGCCAATGGAGTTATAACAACAGCTGAGGTGTGTATATAGTATTGAAGTCTACTGTGTGCTCCGATTTTTACGCGAAAAGTCACTGGCCCTAGCTATGGGGCATTTGGTGAGTGAGCAAGAGTCGACCTTAGAAGCCTCGTAAGTGCGAAATAGGTGCAGGTAGACAAAACCCTTATGATATACTTGTATGCACATTATGGTTTCTTCCACTATATGTAAAATTAACGATGTCATGCTGGGCCTTATAACTTTATTCATGCGTCCGTCAAGTGAATCTGCAAAATTATTAGCAAAGTAAATATCTTACAAATTCCCTGATTCTCACACTTACATGCATTAAAAAATACAGAAAGCAAAATAAATTATTTCAGTATTCACAAATGTTTACCGAACACTTTTAAGTCAACATTAAGAAATTGAGCTATTTTATTTCTGTCTTTACCAACTTTACTGGGCGCATTCTAGTCAGCTTACCCGCTAAAACATATGCAGGTAGACACAGTGACATTTTTCAAATGTCGACAGCTATAAATTAAGCCAGCTGCATTGAAAAAATAATAAACGCCTTTACCGTTAAAAACAGAAGAACACCGCTCGCATTAAACTACTGTACAGAATTTTCAAATGGTAACAATTATAAGTAGCACCCCGTATGTTCGAACATTCACGCAGAGAAAATGGACGGAAGACACTCCAATTTTCTAATGCTTTGTGTCTGCTGCGATGCCAAACAGATTTAAAATGTTAGTGAACGACGTTCATTACAGCCAATATATGAGATGCAATCAACGTGCATAGGAAACATGTCATGCATTTTAAAAATTACGATTGCACACATTTTTAAGCACTCAGTTTTCTGGAGTGCGCGTGCAGCGATTTCTTTAGCATAATTTTGCAGCTCTCTTCTTGTCTCGTTTTTTTTTATTTCTCCCTGCTCTCCCTCTTTCTTTCTCCTTTCCTTCCCAGTAAACTGCAGAATAAACCCAGTTACTTCTAGCCTTTTGCTTTGTAGGTTGCAGTGTGTTGTGCGGAGTATACCGTCTTCCTAAAAACACGTTAGAGCACTTTGCTTTCACAGTGCAGCAGAGTTGAAAACACACGTATATCACAAATGCTGAAAGCACACACTGTGCATTCGGCGTGAACGATGTATTTTTGCAGTGAAATATGACAACGATTGTAGTTGTTAACGTTGGTAGGTGATAAATACGTTGTTCTGTTTTCGTGGTCCAGCGATTGTAAAACTTTGTAATTACCGTTGTTTTTTTTAAGTGCCTTGTTTATTACATGCATCTGTCAGAGAGAACAGAAGTTTCATTAGTCTGCGAAAATATTACGTTTATTTTTTATTTTTTACGATTATGGCTTGCATATTTATCGTCAGTTCAGAAGTGTGAATTTTTTGATACAAAATTAGGGGATGTAGTAGGTTTAAAAACTTATAAAACATAGTATTCCTTTTAATTTCTTGAATTATTATTTATAGTTATTTTTGTTATTTAATGTTACAGTATTGTGTATAATGTAATATATACTTATTATTGTATTTATTAAATTAAATATTATAAATTGCACATACTGAAAAATCTATTTTATGTGTAATATTATTGCTTTATTTTGTATATAATATTACTTTCATTTTTTTTCATTTTAATTTAAAAAATACATTTTAATAAAATTCAAATTGATTTTATTTTGAAATATTCTTATTATGCATCTAAATCAGACAGAGGGGATCTCTCCATCTAACACAAAAGTTTTTATCTTCCATAGTCGCCGTTAAACTATTTTTTTTGCCAACCTGTATAAATATTTGCAAAAAAAAAGTAAAATTAAAAATGTTATGTTTTACAATTAATATTTGATGTTTTGTAATATAAATATACCTCATTTAAATTGAAAAAATTCGCGGAAGTGAACTGTTCAGTGATTTTCCCTACAGGCTCCTACTTATTCAGTTATGTAACAAAAACCTCAAGACTAATTTCCTGGGTCGTTTCTATATCTCTTGCAGTTTTACAACTTGCAGTTCAATTCTGGAGGACATTTAACATCTCAGAGCCGAAATGCGAAGTTCCAGATCGCTTTTTAGTATTAAATGTAATTTTTTTATCTACTGTAGAAATTGCTCACACAGTCCTTAACTGTGTGCTTATTGATTTCATCTATTTTGCATTGACGAAATTCTTCGAAAGTTATCCTAAGTACATTCGAAGCAAATGGCTAGCAATGATAAACAATTAGGGAAACAGATAATGTAAAACAGTAGCAGTTGGGGCAAGCACCCTTCATTCTCGCTATAAACGTCATCTTTTTCTGGCATTAACTTGAGAGAAGCTCACTGTTTGTCTACGTGTTTACATATATGTGTATGTATGTGCGTGATTCGTTTTTAAACTGAAGTGTATAAGCCGTCTGCCAACAAGCCTTTCTGATGGGGACGTTAAATGGCTACCAGTTAAAAAAAATCCCCATAATATCACGTTAAGTGTTAATAAAATTTCCTGACACTGCAGAATTGTAAACAATCCCTAACTGTTCTTGTTTCTTTTCCTTCCCGTCTTTTACTTCGTCATGTGATTATTGAGTGGATGCTACGTACGTGAGTTTGTGTCCTTGAAAAAAGCCGGCCACATGCCATCAGCGGGTTAAAGCGTGTTTTGTCCGAGAGGCGTGCTAAAAATAATGGGGCGTTTGAAAAAGAGGTTCTCTGGTACCCGGAAAAGCAGCGGTCAACTTGCTCACCTTGTAGTCAAAACATTATTACTCGAGTTCCTTGGTACTTTACAAGGAAGTTGCGTTGATAACTTAACCAGTTCACTCACCGTATCCACAATGCAGTGCGCGTTGCACGTGAATGATATTTATGACCAATGCTGTACACGGCAAGACGTCAGTGCCAAGTCTTCCTTGTGGCTAAACTGATTTGTGGAATTTTTTACAACTCTTTGACATGGAAGATTAATTCCAACGTCATCTAGTACGCAGCACGTTTCTCACTGGCTGCAAGACAAGTGCTGAATGCCAGCACAGCGCATGCCAAAAAAAATTACGCGATTGTTATACTTGAACATAGAAATTAATGTGTGACTGGATGGGCTAAACTGCGTTTTGCGATGAATGAACGTGGGGGGGGG
>NQII01000380.1:894304-909784 GCA_002778355.1 Clitarchus hookeri | reverse complement strand
GGGGGGGGGGGGCACATTTACTGCTGCAACATTTCTTGTGTGATGGCAGTGATGTATTTAATGATATTTACTCCTCGAAGTTTTTGGTTCTCTTTAATTTCAAATGTGAAACAACAAAGAATTTTTTCTATGTTTCCATGAACGAAAATTCAGCGAACTCAGGCGAACGCGCCTTCGTAACCGCGAATCTGCGTGACGTGCTGGCGATGCGGGCTGTTAGAACGTGGAAAGTTTGACTTGTCGCAATTTCGATGAATTAACGGTCGCCAAACCTCCTGGGCTGCAACCCGACGACTTTGGTAGCGAGTGGCACAAGTAGCGCTGCAGCATTGGATGTAAACTCGTATGTTTGAAATAGGTGGGACACTTATTTTCGAAACGGCGGCCACATATCAATTTAAGCTTAGTAAGCGATATCGTCTAAACCATGTAATTACACTGAAGAGCCAAAAAAACTGGTACACCTCTCTAATATCGTGTAGGGCCCCCGCGAGCACGCAGAAGTGCCGCAAGACGACGTGGC
Source organism: Clitarchus hookeri (assembly GCA_002778355.1). Taxonomy (NCBI): domain Eukaryota; kingdom Metazoa; phylum Arthropoda; class Insecta; order Phasmatodea; family Phasmatidae; genus Clitarchus; species Clitarchus hookeri. The sequence continues at coordinate 909,261 of NQII01000380.1, read as the reverse complement.
ATGGACTCGACTAATGTCTGAAGGTATGCAGTAGGCATTTAAATCTACGCCAATTTGAGAAAGGATTGCATGTATGTCACGTTAAATGATTCTCGTCTGTCGTCGTTTGTCCCGCTCGTTCACGATCTTTTTTCGGCCGCAACAATGTCGAAGATTTGATGTTTTGCCGGATTACCGATATTCACGGTACACTCGTGAAATGGTCGTACGCGAAAATCCAAATTTTATCGCTACCTCGGAGATGCTATGTCCCATCTCTCGTGCGCCGACTATAATACCACGTTCAAACTCACTTAAATCTTGGTAACCTGCCATTATAGCAGCAGTAACCGTTCTAGCAAATTTGCCAGAGGCGTTGTTGTCTTATATAGGCGCTGCCGACCGCATCGCGTTACTCTGATTGGTTGCATACCTCTGTTATTTGCATACGCACGCCTATGCCAGTTTTTTTAGCTCTTCAGTGTAGTCCCATCCCAGCTTTGTATGTTGGCAATATGACAGCATCACAATACAAATTAAAATTTGTCATGTTGCTGAACTTGATTATTTTGTCCCGCATTACTCAGTTTTCGAGTCTTAATCCTCCCTCAATTATAAAACATTGAGAGCTTGGTGTTGAACTACAACGATGCGACAATCAATCTGCCCGCAAGACAGCCGCCTTAGCAAATGTGGCACGGCATCAGCTTTAAAAAAAGGAGCCAGTTTTCTATAACACTTTGCCATATATCCATGTTTGGCCTGCGTGTCCAGTATTTTACTCCTCATAAATAGAGACCTGTCATTTCGCGTTATGATTGAGTGCCAAAGTAGACGGAATACACTTCGCATGTGTCACTGGACGTCCGCTCATCCGACACGGCCTGCAGGGTTCAGCACCGATAATAAACATTGAGCACGCTGTACGCGTGGTTGGGTTAAACGGGAGAATGAGATCTGCCTGAGACGGTAGCCAATCAAGAAGCGAATCTGTACTCACGTGTGTTGATGTCTGTTGAGTATAGCTTGATGCTATCTTTTAAGCGGAATTTTAGGGCCTCTACNCCGCTCATCCGACACGGCCTGCAGGGTTCAGCACCGATAATAAACATTGAGCACGCTGTACGCGTGGTTGGGTTAAGCGGGAGAATGAGATCTGCCTGAGACGGTAGCCAATCAAGAAGCGACTCTGTACTCACGTGTGTTGATGTCTGTTGAGTATAGCTTGATGCTATCTTTTAAGCGGAATTTTAGGGCCTCTACNCTCTGTACTCACGTGTGTTGATGTCTGTTGAGTATAGCTTGATGCTATCTTTTAAGCGGAATTTTAGGGCCTCTACTTGAGAGGTTTCTAATATAATATTTTTTTATTAATGCATAATTCGTTTGTACAACCACGTAATATATTCGTTGGCAACTGTTTATTTGACGCTGTAGTTCGTTACCGTTGACGCGCTGTCTCTCCCGAANACCACGTAATATATTCGTTGGCAACTGTTTATTTGACGCTGTAGTTCGTTACCGTTGACGCGCTGTCTCTCCCGAACCACGCCTGTCTGCCTCAATTTGTCTGTTTTCAGTTGTAGAGTTCAAACAGTTTCCAGTGAAAAATTCGAGCGGCCGGCCTGCGTGACGCTTGAACTGTGCGTTGCGGTGGTTTGAATACACGTTTCCCCCACCAAACTACTAAACGTGCGTCCAATGAGCNACCACGTAATATATTCGTTGGCAACTGTTTATTTGACGCTGTAGTTCGTTACCGTTGACGCGCTGTCTCTCCCGAATCACGCCTGTCTGCCTCAATTTGTCTGTTTTCAGTTGTAGAGTTCAAACAGTTTCCAGTGAAAAATTCAAGCGGCCGGCCTACGTGACGCTTGAACTGTGCGTTGCGGTGGTTTCAATACACGTTTCCCCCACGAAACTACTAAACGTGCGTCCAATGAGCTGATATACGAAAAGACGACGCCTGTTGAGCGCTTTCAAGACGTCCCGCAAATTAAAAACCATTTTTCAGAGTGCTCCAAACATAGCTAAAAAAAAACTTTTTCATAGCACTGTATCTGAAAAGATACGCATCAGATACTTACAAAAATACTCGACGGGTTTGCATTGCACCTTGCGACAGACGTTCCGCCAATAAAATGATAGGGTTGCTGCTTGAAGTCCAATAGTTAGGGCCAGTGACTTTTCGCGTAAAAATTGGAGCACACAGTAGACTTCAATACTATATGCACACCTCAGCTGTTGTTATATCTCCATTGGCTGCTGGTGCCGTGTCCGTCTTTGACCAAGCCACTCAGGATTAAGTAACTCCGACACTGAACCTTCGTGATTCGTGCGCAAACTGTTAACACGGGCCAGAACATTTTTTAGCCAATCAAATAAGTTAGACGACAGCTTTGGGCTGTATCTTGTCTCGAAATCTTTTCGCGAAATATCACTGCCCCTAACTATAGGTACACGCAGCTCGAAGATAGCACTGCACTCCAGTTCAGAGACTTGCGCTTAGTGGCGATGGCGCGCACTTAGTGCGCCCAACTGTCGTCCTTATCACTTCCGCGTTTCTCGACCTCAAAGCGGGAAAACAGCCTCAGTCTTAATGTCAACTACTACCACCAACGACCAGCCCTTCAGCCTGACTTCCTAATTTGAGAAATAAATCAAATCCGAATGCCCAGTTGACCTGTGAGCTTTCTTTATTAAGACAACAGTCATTATGGAGGTGAATTGGTGTCACTTCTAAACGAGCGAGATAAACGACAAATGATGCGGATGGCGGAGTGACGAAGGCTGAAGAATGAAAAACTGGACAACAATGCCTATTATGCTACACATGAAAGACTCGCTTCTCTTTTCTGAGTGTTATTGTTTCTACCATATTCGGGTTTGAACCTGGGGCTACTCACGGAGGAAAACTTGCAACTTGAGTATTTAAACCAAATATGAGCCAACACAAGTGTTTGCTAAAGATAAAAAATCATGAGCAGCAGAATTCAAGTTTCTGTACAGGAGTGCATAAAGTAATCACCAATGTTTGTTGCTGGAAGCTTCTAAATTTCGTTGACTGTAATATTTTCCACCAGTACTGTTTAATAATAACAATCAATGTACGTGAAGGGAAAGTTAATGTTAAAAAAGCTATAATTTATTTAATATAGAAGTCAAAGCATTTATTTTATATAAAATACGGAGCACTGTCTATGTAATGAAAATCTCACGATCTTGTTGATCACGTTTATAAACGTCTTTCATAACGCAAATTATTAAATTAAAAAGAAAAACATTAATTAGCCTATAAATTATTGTAATTTTGTTTGTCTTGTTTACAGGTAATTTAACTTGGCTGTATAATAGTTAAGAAACGAAAGTAAGCAGTAAGGTGACAGAAAAAAATACTGTGAAGGTTTTAGGCGTTATTCCGATTCACGTCATCTGCCAGTTTTAATAAAATTAAATTAAGTGTAATAATTCACTATGTTTATAACGATATTAAACGTACAGTAATAGTAAACCTAAGTGAAATAGCTGCTTATACGAAAAACTCCATTCGCACAAACCAACAAAATGGCGGCATGGGCCACCCACATGTCGAAACCCTTTTAGTCAAGCAGCGCCAGGTAACTTACTTACCAGTCTGCAGCCCAACCAATAGGGAACATTTAGCAACACGCAGTAGCCAATCAGAAACAAACCTCGTTCCAGAGCCTCGCGCAGGTAATGATCGAATGGTTACGTGCCCACATAAAACGAACCGCCACGGCATTTCATTTCTGTAAACTTGGTTATTCTGTGGCACAGCTTCAGATGATATTTGAGATCGGCTAGAATCACCAGACAAGATAATCGATCTCGAGGTGTAGTCAATTCACGGTTAATTCCAACTTGAACTGAAGCCCGATAAAGTTATACTTCCAGGATATTCTTCCGCCTCATGCAAACTAAGCTTAAGAAGTTACACCAGAGGGCCAACGCACCGCATTCATGCGCGCACAGTATAATAATATTTTTCATAAGAACTATTTCTTACTAGCCATTACCAATACATCTATTTTCTCTGTCTTCACAACATAGTATAAAAGAAAGTCCCTGGCGCGCGTCTGTCTGTTTGTATGACTGCGCTAATCGCGATAACCACTGAACAGATTTGGATGCGGTTTTTACTCTTATCATCTGCACTTATCGAGGAAGGTTTTTGTGTATTAAAAATTGCCGTAGCACTTATAGGAGCTGAGCATTAAGGGCATTAGTGAATCAAGCCGGGGAAAAAGTTTACCGCTAGCGCGCTGTCATGGAACACGTTGCCTAATCCTTTAGAGATGTAACAAAATCATGTACGAAAGAATTGTGTAAAATTAAATTATCTACAAAAATTTATCTGTAACATATCTCTATCTTTAATAGATAAGTAGTAATAACCGTATTTACAATTTAAATTACGCAGTAAAAACAAACGTAAAATTCACTGTCTTTTCTAACCATAAATAACTTCATGTTTATCAAAATAAATTAATTCACATAAAACTGTTTAATGTAGATTGGAAATGCCCTTTACGGCATACAACTATCGCCAATACTTTAAAAGTTATGAAAAGTTTTGTGAAAAAGTAATTTCTGAAATCGATTGCGTTTAACGCAGGCAAATGAAAGTGAACAAGAAAGAGAATCTAGGTTGACTAATAACCGAGAAAGGAATATTTTGCAAATAGAAAGAGAGACTGCTGGTGAACGACGAAAAAATTAATGAATTAGTGCTCGCAAAATTTTATGCGCAAACACAAGTCTATTACTAAGTAGATACAGTACTCGACAGTGGAGTAGATGTGCACTATCTCACAGAATTTCTTAATTCATTGAATACTTCTGGCATGCCAAAACACAAACTGATTTTAAAAGTTGGAGCTCCCATAATTATATTGCCAAATATAAATCAATCGAAATTATGCAAAGGGACTAGATTACAACTAAAAAGTTTGAAAAAAGTTCTATTATTGAAGGTTGTGGTACTGAATAAACTGTTTTAATACCTATAATACCAATGGTTCCCTCGGATTTTCCTTTTCATTTAAAAAGAGTCCAATTTCCAATAAGAGTTTGGAATGTAGGTCCATAATCTCTGCCTACCCCTCTGGGAGACAGGCGTGATGTGTATGTGTGTATGTTGTATATGATAATAGTTTACTAATTTACTATCATATAATATTGTAATTGTCTTTCCCTAATTTATTTATTAGTGTATGCATGCAAAAACTAAATTGCACCTGGGCGAAGCCGGGCTGGACCGCTAGTTATTCATATTAGCTAGGAATTAAATATTATAGTTTATTAATAAAATATATTAGTAAACGTTCAATTTAACCAACAATAAGGTAATTTAATGTTAACAGAAGTATAAGACGGCTGTGATTCATGACATATTTAGGAAGCAATCAAACACGTCATATATGGGATTTTTTTTTTCAAAGGTTTGATTCAACAAGTGCGAAGAAACCGCGAGTAGACTATAGTCTTTACTGTATAGTCCCGAGCTTGATGCGGAGGATATAACGGTGATAGGACAAGCAAGTAGTGTGGGTACGTCTTGGTTGCTCACCACATCGGCGTCCCCGCATCAGTATACGACCCTGAAGGTGAAGAGGAAGCGCCAGCTACGCCCTTAGTTAGCCTTGGCAGCGGAGATCTGGGCCGAACGCCGTCCATCGAGGATGGAGAGTACGTTCATGGGTGTTTTTTGACATTGGGTGTAGTGGCCAAATATATAATGCCAAGGACCTCGCTTAACTTGAAGTATCCTGTGCGACTAAGGACATGATGCAAAGCGCCTCTAAGGACGACACTTACCACATGCGTAGTTAGCCGGTGTAGGCCCTTTTTTTTTTGCGAATTATTGAGCACTTTTGAATTCCCAGCTTAGGATCTACTTTTCTGTCGATTTTGTATCCTTCAAACAGACTTAAAATTAACATTTCCGCGGACCCAGTCACTATATTCACGTGCCGATCAACATCTCTTCTGACATTTCTAGGACTCTAAATATGTTAATATTATGCTAATTCTTATGTACAGCCTGTGTACAAAGCAAACAGAAACTACTTTAAATAAATGCATTATGCACAACCTTAAACGTCACACAGTTACACTGTCAGTATAAGAAGTTTAAGCACGAACTAATTTCCCTACATCGCTACCATCTTTACCGAAAGCAAGTCGATCGCAGGTTTCGTTGAAATGTGTGCAGTTAAGGGCAGGAACATTTTCTCCGTCATTTAATTCGTACGTCACAGAGCATTTAGGATCCTGGTCAACTCTCTGTGAATAAAAATAAACATGTATGTATATTATCATCAGTACGTGATGCCTTCAGGACGACGAGAGCATACAAGGGCGTGTCACCACGAGGGTGACAGTATAGCCAACCTAATATTCAGGCGAAGGAGTAAGCAGAAATCGCCTCAGTAATAGTCAGAATGTAAATTATTTACAGCAAGTAACAGCCTACCTAGAGTTATTCCCCGCGTTGGAGAGCGATAAGGGCGACACCGCCACGCTCATCAAGTGCGCCATCGCCAGTAAGCGCAAGGCTTTGAACTGGCGTGCAGTGTTCTCGTCGCACTGCGTGTACCTATGGGACTTTCAGCGGCGATCCCCATGATCTTATTGATGGAGAGTCTGAGGGAAGGTTCAATGCAGGGCCCTTTAGTAGTTTCGTGTGTATCCGACGCATATATTTTGAGATACAGCGCTTTGGAAAAGAAGTTTTTAAGTAATTTTGGAGTACTCTCAAATGGCGTTTCTGGTGTGCGTGACATCTTGAAAGCACTCAACAACCCTCGTATGAAGTGTGTGTTCTTTTCATGGATCAGCACATTTGACGCACGTTTAATAGCTTCGTGGGAAAACCGAGTACTTCGAACACTCTACAACGCAGTTCCAGCATCCTGTAGGCGGGAGCCTCGAACAACCGTTTTTAATAACATGAAGTGTTCGATGACTATTCGTACGAGCTAATTATATGCCCGAGGATCCACCCACTTTCCAATATCTCAAGGAGTGACACATCCCCTGTCTTGAGGGCATGTGCTGCACGACGTAGACATCGTAAATGACAAGCATACAAGAAAACTGGTTTAAGGAGAGAGAGGAACGACTGTAGATTAATTGCTGCGGCATGATCTGCCATATTGCTGTCTGACACCTTGGTTGAGTTTGGTGCCCCTAGGTGTTCAGCCTTCGCGATATATTACCCTTCATTTATCGGCACGGAGGAGTAGAGAAAAGAACGCGTGGCTGCACTTCTACTGAAATCTGAGAGGCGTTTCAACGTTTACAAGATCTGAATAGGAATTTTTGGCGTCTGTGTACTCACTAAAATAAATTTTGATCACACCTTTTCCGTGCTTAATGTTTGACAACGAGCCATTCAGTTTCTTCTTGAACGCAATGACAGCAAATTTAAAACGAAAGTAAGATTCAACAGGTACGATAATGTGATGATGTTTATATCATTCACGGGTTCGAATAAAGCGTATTCAATAGGTTTTTTTTAAACAATACTGATACCTGTGATAAACACTGAAGTTGTAAGCATTATGTAAGAATTAGCACAACATTCTAGTACACGTGTGCCAGGATACCCACAAATTCCCAGCATTTCATTATAGTTTACATTCAGTAGCGTTTTATTAAAATAATTTTACAAATAATAATTGTGAACCGGATCAGCTAAGGAGTAACAGGAAAACAGACAACAAGTTTTACATCACCGCCCTTCATTAAGTGCTTTTAATAGAAAACCAGGTTTTGCGAAATGTAACGATAAATATGCAAGTCGCAACAGAAAATTATAAAAAAAAATATTTATATAGTTACGTTGCCAGGATATAACATTACAAAGCCAGGCAAAATTGCTAGCATAAAATTCGTAAATTTTCAGGATGGGAAATGCCGGATGGATAAAACCAGTAAAATAAAAATGGGGATAAAAGTGAGAAGAAGGATAGTCATTGTTCTATGTTAACAGAACTAGCTAGCACTTCTTCGCTCAGGTTCCCATCGCATACGTTTAATGAGAATTTAGATGAAAGATTTTCTTTCTATGATGGCGTTGAAGAGAACACGTTCTGCTGCATTTCGTGTTCCTACAATACGAGTTGAGTTACAACAAAGCACTGACGATAACTTCCGCGCTTTCGGAACCTTTTGTACCCACCGAATAAAAAAGGAGTTTCGTTAGGGCGATTAAAAGTTTGTTTAAAGGTCATGCAATAGATTGTAAGTCCTCCCGTGTTTTCAGATGCAGTAACATCTTTTGTCGGCGTTGCTTTATGAGCGTTGTTTTGCCCGATTCAATACATACATAAAAAAAAGGAATAGGGTTGTTTATGGTATTTGGTGAAACATTTTTATAACCACATAAACGCTTGTTTTTCTCATTGTGGCTTTATGGGATTGATCCTTGTTAAAGAATGGATCCGTATTCCTATTGAGGTATTAGATAAAATTTAGATTAGTACGTAAGCCGCCTCTATATTAGTCATTCGGCACAAGGAAGAACGTTTAAAAGAATTAAATTTGTTGTATGAAAATGCTACTATGGGAGCAAATGTTTCATAATTTAATTTTACCAATGCAAAACTAAATATTAATAAATAAAAAGTGGAAACTCCCTAATTCGTACTAAATTTTTCACCTCAAAAATTAGTGTGAAAAATCTTCCCCGAGGCAGGGGATGGGGAGGCGTATACTGCTGTTGTAATAAAAAGAAAATCGCGTCCAAATATATTTTACGATCACAGAGTACTTGATAATACAGAGGTGAAACAGCCACACTCCAGCCGCACACGCCAGCAAAATGGCGTCACTGGCCAGCAACATGTCGGAACCGCCTTTTTGCCAATCAGCGCCTGGTAACCGACTCGCCATCCGGTGGCCCAGCCAACAGGAAACCTTCACAGTGCATAGAGATGGTTGTTTATCGCGGGAAAAGTTGACTGTTTGCTAGCAGTAATTTTTTTTTGTATGCCTCCCCTCCACGCCGACATGCTGTGGTCTCCAACCTGCTTACTGAGACCTCCAGATAAGTGTAGGGTGATTTTACGGAAGGATACAGTGCGTGCTGGCCTTTCGGCCATACGCCATTCGTAGTGATGCGAATAAATGCCAGTTGCTATCACTACTTCCCTGGGTGGTTTATGAGGGGGGGTGGGGGAGCGCGTCTGTACGCTGGGATCTCGACCACAAATGCACGCTGTTTGCTAGCATTCAACATACTGTACACGTGTCTGGCACTTTTATTTCCTTATTGGTGGTCAAGCGTGTATGATGATACTACCTCATTTCTCTGGGCCAATGAGAATTCTAACACTCTAAAGTAGAATGTTCGTGATTGCTCCGCAAACAACTTAGTAGAGTCAAAACCTTGTTCAGCCAATCATATAAAAAATGAACTGGTTAGATGTTATCAAAAATATGTTGGCTCAAAATTTTTTTCGCGATTTTCCATTATCTCTTAACAATGCAGTAAACCAATCAGACGGAAGGTACGTTCCCAGAGCTTCGCGTGTCCAATCAGCGAATGGGTATGCCGACATCGTCTCTGTGTACTCGCCTACTCTGTGACACGATCAGAACGCAANCAAAAATATGTTGGCTCAAAATTTTTTTCGCGATTTTCCATTATCTCTTAACAATGCAGTAAACCAATCAGACGGAAGGTACGTTCCCAGAGCTTCACGTGTCCAATCAGCGAATGGGTATGCCGACATCGTCTCTGTGTACTCGCCTACTCTGTGACACGATCAGAACGCAAGAGTACGGAATCATTTATTTCTGAACGCTGCTGGTAATACTTTAACGTTTTTCAGTAATAAAATACCGCGATCGGCTCCTCCTCGCATTTGTATCCGAGTTTCGAACTGCAGTACCTACAGCATCTCCTACTGTCATTCGTTCCGTCGGTATCTCTGTCTGCTCCTTCGCTTCTTTCTTTTCCTCGGCGCCGAACTCGATTCTAAGGGGGGAAAAAAAGTTTGTCTCGACAGCCGTAAAGCGAGGTGCTGTTCTTGTCTCGGCATGGCCGTATTGCCTTGTGTGTGTGGGTATGTGTGTGAGAGAGAGAGGCGTGTTAAACTGCATGTCGCCTACCCCGCCGCGCGAAATTGCATTAGTTCTGCGTCGCCGCTCGACTTTTCCTCAATCCCCCTTCAAATCTCCCCCCTCTCTTCATCACACGAGTTTTATCCAAACTCCCAAAGAAGAGGGTCCTCAAACTGCGATCCGCCGACCACTGGTGGTACGTGACTGGGTCTCAACTGGTCCGCGAAACTTTGGAATTTCTCTGGGCCAATGAGAATTCTAATAGCAGTGCATTCCTATTAAATTAAGAATATCTTAAAGTTGAAGTTTTATTGTGAGAACGTAAAGGTAACATACTGCAAGCCAGTCTTATTTAAGAAACTATTTTTATTTTTGTATTAATTTTCATTCAGTTTTTTTGGCTCTTCAGTGTAGTTTGCGGTGTAAGCGACTGTTCCACCTCTGTATTTTTAAGTACCCTGTGACTCGGACGCACAAAATGGCGTGGCGGTTCTTTTTGTGTGGGTTTACACATTCTCTGATTGAATACACGAAGCTCTGGGAGCGGGCCTTGTGTCTGATTGGCTACTGCGGATGTTGAATGTTCTCTGTTGGCTGGGCTGAGAGCTGGCAAGTAAGTTACTGTTTGTTGGCAAACAGCGTTCCGAAATGCTGGTGGCAAGGTTATTTCAATTTCACGTCTTTATTCTTGAATATTCTGTAATCGACGAAGCAGATAAACCTAACTGACTTCGTGAAAAAGAAAGTGAGAGAAATAATATTACGAGTTTCATACTCGCCTTGACACTTAGTGAAGCAACGCTCATGATCGATCACGAGGAGGTTACTCCACAGTCGAAGGATAAAAAGCACGACGACGCTTCGCGTCTTCATCGCCCTACAAGGCTACGAATTGTTAAATAAACGCGTGGCCTTCGCCACATCTCCAGTGGCTGACAATCTCGTACGTGTGGGGTCAGGTGACTGCGTAATCGACAATTTGGAAGCCCTACAGGCGCACGAGCTTCACTTGCAGAAGTAAAGAGTTTCCAATGAAGTACTGCATCCGATTGTACAACATCCAGAATTGATTGGAAAGTATTACACGCGCCACCAAAAATATCGTAAAAGTACGAGCCGTTCGGAAACTCAGTGCCCGAACTCCAATCATATAGTTTCTTTGGACCAATAGTGACACAAAAGCCCTACACACTTATATCCGGAAACGTATTTTAATATCAAATAATTGTGTTCGAAGTTGCGGCGTGCAGCGTCTGGAGAACAAGGCTGTGCGATCATGCGTGTAGGACAGGTTGCATAGGAAGTAGGCGTTCGACGCTGCGCATGTACGCTCGCCTGCGATCTACGCAACTTGTCCTACACGCATAATCGCACAGCCTAGTTCTCCAGGTTTTTAATAAAATTAAATTATATAAGAATACTTTGGCTAATACGCAGTGCAAAGGGCTTTTGTATTACTATTGGTCCAAATAAACTATGTCTGGGGTTCTGGCATTACGTTTCCAAACATCCGGAATAATATTTTGTTAAATTTCCCTATTTAAGTGTTTTTTTTTTTTTTAATTAATTAATAAGAGTCTATTTGCCATCAAACTTTAGGTTTATTCTATTTTAGATGCTTCAGAAAGCCCATTTCGCAAGAAAACCTTTTTCAAACAGGGCAGTCATAATAATTACATTTATGTTCGAAAAAAAATATTGATACTGATATAACAAACATATTTAATAATTTTTATTGGTTATAAAAATTATGACTTTTGTGGCTGAAATGTATGTGCATAAATCAATTACTAATAACATTTGTAATAATTACTAATATTTTAATTGCATACAAATTGAGTAATTTATATAATGGCCTTAATTGATGAAGTTTTTTTAAATTCCGCTTTCTAAAGCATCCAGAATGGAAAACACTTAAATTTTTATTAGAAGCAGAATATTATTAATGTATACATTTACACATTTAACCCTTTCATGCCCATTGTAGACAACCGCCAACATGTTGCACAGGAGCTTATTTTCTACCGGTGCTGTACTATGCGAGGCTCAGTGCACAATTATCTTCCTTGGGGGCAACTCATTCTTCAATCATGCTACTGCGCTACGTTATGACTGGTTCATATCACTGATCGCCAAGCAAAAAGACTACAGCTTATTGGTTATGGCAACGAAACAAGTACTTTGCCAGCTTAAGTACAGCACGCATCAAACATGTTCTAGTTTGCAACCGCAGAAATTTAAAATTAAGGTGGGAGTAAAAGCGTTAAGTGAGTAAATTATAGTACAATATTCTAGTGTTACAAAATATATTCATTCGTCTCTCATATGCAACGTAAACAATACATTCGTAATAATTTCGATAGCGTGTGTATTATTTATTAATGAGTTCCGCGCGTTGAACACAGTGGTCGGGTGCAGTGATACTTTGGAAGTCATTCTACTTTTACCTTCAAATTTATTTTCTACGTTCATTTTATTCGATGATCTGTAACGCACTCCTTGAGGTTTACTTTACAAACATGTTTTTACTAATGCCAAATATTTTTAATATGTTCTTATTTCAGTTAAGACACTGAGAAGAACCTAATTAAAAAATAGAAAAAATTATTTTTAAAAAACTTACTTTCTCATAGCGACTACTTGCACAAACGGGGGAAACTGGTTACAGAATGTACGGCTTACACTCGGAATTGTAGTTCAGTACAACTGATCAGTGTTACCGATCCATTCCATGGATTACACTGCGATAAATGTACTCTTTGCGCACTTTAATTTACGTGTTTCGGCTGCTGTTTATTTTTTTTATGTTAAAAGGAAGGTGGAAAGTAAATTTGCAAACACTTTCAACGTTAGAACTCCATTTGTATTAGAAAGTTGTAAAAATGAATTGATTTTCTTGTATTTTATTTCCACAGGTCAGGACAATTTAATTATTTCATTAGGGATTAATTTGAAATTTTGTAAACTGCCATAACAGGCATACGTATTTGGAGACATTTCGCCACATTTTCTGTAAGGTACGCACGTGTGAGATTTTAAGATAATGTCTAAACCTGGTTGATACAAAGCTAAACAAAGAAGAGAGACCTATTTTTCTACTTTGTATGCAATTTTATCGTACTGTGTACAGATTGAGTGCGATAACCTAGTTATAGGCGTGGTTATAACTCCTATCTCGCTGTATTTATGTAATGGAATGTTGGTTAAATATAAAAATTTTATATTTAAAACAACGAAAGTCTAGAGAAAAGGAACATGTATTAAAAATATACATTTAGAATACTGGTGTTTCCAAATCAACGCTGTTAATGAGATCATGACCATAGTTACGCACTGTTTTTTTAATCAAACCTGGAAATACTCTTTTTAGTGATATGCGACGTATGTGCGTTTTTTTTATCACAGTGACAAAATCGCAGATATACCGAGCAGATATTTTTTGTGACAGTCACAGTTGTCACAGACAGTAGAAAATATATTTATATTTCATTATTTAAAAGAGATTTATACGAGGACCATATAAATTTTAATATTTGTAGTCAAATGACTATAGTTTTCAAAATGTAGCACCGAAAAGTCGAAAATTTTTCGAATATGGGAGCCGAAGTTTTTATGCTCCTAATTAACTTCACCAACTAAATCGCATATCATGCTATCTATACCATATACACAACATGTATTTAACAATAGTTACTCGGGTACTAGCATACTGAATCTATTTTAAAACAGTTAGTAATGTTTTGCCAACACATTTTTATTCGTCCGAGAGAAAATAATATTAATATTTATTACCTTCTCTTGGACGAATAAAAACGTTTTGGCGAAACCATTAATACCGTTTTCTTTAAAAGGATTCAAGATGCCAGTACCCGAGTACCATTCGTCAAATATCCTTGATACTTAATTAATTTGTCGTGTAGGCCTATATGATATAAATCACATGGCATGTGTTTTACTAGGCAACGTTAATTAGGAACATAGAAACTTAGGCTCCAATATTCTAAAATTTCCAACTTTTCAATGCTGTATTTTGAAAACTGTAATAATTTGACTACGGATATTTACATTTATGTGGTCCTTGTATAAGTATACTTCAGGTAATAAAATATAAAAGTTACCTCGACGCAATCAGCGGTCCCCGCCTCGTCGCGCGCCGTTGCCGTGCGCGCGCGCGTGGGCGACGTGCGTGCGTCAACACGGGCGCGCATGCGCACGTGACGTGTTCCGGCTCTCTGACCTCCCCGACCGCGTGAACAGACAGCAACAAAGAAAGGGCTCGCTGGCTCTGCGACACATTCATTTCCCAACAATAAATAAATAAAACTCCCCAAAATGGGACTGAAGCATAACTTTCTCTGTGTACCTTTATTTTTTCTTCATTTTTTGGATATGTATGCTTAAGACCAAAGAGAGCTTTAATGAAGCTTTGAATTATACACTTCTGTATCTACGTAACGAAGTTCAATAATCTTGTAAAAACGCTGAAAAAAAAAAATTCAACAACACTCGGTAATTACTAGATGAACCCATTGCCAGCTTCGTATTCAGGTCTTTCCAAAAAAAAAACGTATAAAAATGGAAAACTCAACTGAAACTGTACACTATTAAAAATAATATTCGTGCCCGTAACTTCGTGTATTGTCGCGTAAACAATTAGTGGAGTATTAAAAAGTAATGCTTGCAGTGAATTTTAAGTACGGCCTCAGTATATAAGAATACAGAAGTATAAATCACGCTTATACTGCGAACTACAACCGCACACGCCGGCAAAATGGCGTCACTGATGGAGTGGAGAAATTTGGGCGGCTTTCAACATCGAGGTCTTGAGAGCCGATGAGGGTGAAGCGAGGTATGGGGCAGCGCCGGAATGCAGGGCCGGGGGAAAC
>NQII01000380.1:837027-894219 GCA_002778355.1 Clitarchus hookeri | reverse complement strand
CCCGGGAACACCCGCCGACCAAAGGGTTTTCTCGGGGATCTCCCGTTTGCCCCACCCTCACATTCTCACCTCACTTCGCCCTCATCGATTCTCACCCCGATATTAAGATGAGCCCAGTCCTCTCCACGCTATATTAAGATAAGCAAGAAATTATTCGTCGTTAACACCCACACATAAATTACAACCACTCATCTTTAATAATGAGTTCTACTTTACACGTTAAGGGTTGCAATACGAAATAAAACTAAATTCTAAATTTTTGGGTATGCTCCATGCACAAGGTATTTTATAACGATTGGTGATAGCATAATTGAGTAATTTTTGTACAAAATGGCGCTATTTGTATTTTTTATTTTATTTTTAAGTAATTTAAATTTTTTTTAAAATGAAATTTGTTTAGTAGCACGAGCTGGGAGTTCATCTCAGGCACTTGCTATATATTTCGACCCAGTAGACTTTAAACCCATGTTGTGTATTTTGCACATAATACAGTTAACGCGAGACCAAACATTTTGCCAGATTTACGGTATCGACAGAGGCATTAAATATTGTAATAATAAAGTGTGTTTACATAGATTTTTTTAATGGATGCAACAGTGGCAACAATCAAATCATATACAATAATCCACACACTGGTTATTGGATGTTATCGGTTGTGAGTTGAGTATTTATTGTTTTTCATGAGTTATGACTACATTGCTCTCGTTCTAGTTTAGCAGCGGAGTATTTTGACTTTACAATTAACTTCAGCTGCTGCATGCGTTTCCCCATAATGTATGAATAATTCAGGAGATCGTATAACACTATGTTATATTTTTTATGTAACGAAAATTCAATATACATAATTTTAAATCGCGGAAATTTTTGCCTGCGGTTTGAAAATAATTATCCATGTTACATTCAGACAAGGTTTGATGAATTTCACAGCCAGTAATTTACTTGATGATAAGTACGTTTAACATTCGCTTTAATCCTCCTTTATTTTCTACATATAACCTATACACACTTAATTAAATATGCTTTACTGCCGCATTGGTCACGGGANATTTTTGCCTGCGGTTTGAAAATAATTATCCATGTTACATTCAGACAAGGTTTGACGAATTTCACAGCCAGTAATTTACTTGATGATAAGTACGTTTAACATTCGCTATAATCCTCCTTTATTTTCTACATATAACCTATACACACTTAATTAAATATGCTTTACTGCCGCATTGGTCACGGGAGGAATTGTTCAAGCAGTTGTAATCTAAAATGAATTGAATTTTATTTTATGTAATAATTTACATTTTTTTGCAACTGAGGTGGCTTAGTTTTACAAATTAACGACAGTTTTCAGTGGTGCTTCATATTAGTTACTTTATGAAAATTTACTGGATGACATTTCGAATGAATGTTACTCACATAAATTATGTTTTAACTTCAGTGGCAGACTTGCCCAAAACACACCAAACGTGTGGACACCAGGCAAACAAAAGAAGGCTTGCCATTTCAATACTTTCAATCTGAAATCACGCGCCAAGTAAATACATAGCTTCATAAATAACTGTCATTCGGCGAATTCTTTTGTCGATCGGCCCATGTACCTTGATTCGAAACTGTCATTATTTGCATTACCAAATAAGTACCGCACACATAATTTATTGCTTCAGTGGAATAAGTGAATGATGTTTCAAGACATTTGTTTTTCAATAGCCGGGAAGTTCATCGCAGAAATGTGGGCCATACAAACTATCATGTCCATTGTATAGGCCTACATTATCGGCAATAAATCCAAACTGGAAAAAGAAAATAGAGAGAGTAAAGCTATCTTCTAGGAGACTAATGCCCAATCTCAAATATTCTGTGGCCAGACAATACCCGGTACGGTACATTCACTTGAACGTTGTTGTTAGACACGCGTCTCGGAAACGTCCAAAAAAAATAGCATCTCTCGCTCCGAAGAATTGCTTCGTTGCGACATGGAAAATGACAGGTGCCGCTCCGGGTATCCGTGAAAAACGTGCGGTTCCTTCCTCCGAAAGTAAGAGGTTGTCCTTCGCCACGCCGTGTGAAACAGAGTGGAGAGAGAGAAATAGAGAGAGAGAGCGCGCATTGTTTTGGTACAAGCGCGTGCCCTTCACTGCCGAAGAGGCCAGTCACTTTTCCTTCTCCGCACGGTCGCCCGACCCCGGCGGACGACCGTGCTTCGGAAGACTTTGTCGACGCAACCGCACCCGGGGCTGTTTGGCAACTGCGAGACACGCTTCTAGAGATGCGCGTTATTTAACGTAACAGTTATAATTAACTGTTATTGCCTCAATTGAACCAACGCTTGACTACTGCGCATGCGTAAAAGTTATTTTTTTGGGACGTCTCGGTTTGCAACAGTGTGCATGCGTAAAATTTATTTTTTAGAACACCAAGCTTTGGAGCACTGAACAACGTAATCGTTGATTCCCGGAACGTCGGGACAGGCGAGAAATGTTTCACGGTAACCCTTGACAAAAATAACATGCTACTGGAACGTGTTACTTACCTGAAACTGGAACAATGGAAATCGTTACATGAAAGTAACTGTTTGGCACGTCCCGACACGCTTCCCGCTACTAGTGGCTTTCCACAAAACGTGTATTCCCTCCTGGACGTCCTCGACTATTCACGTTTTCGAGTAAAGTGGCTGACATCTATCAGCGGAAACATGTACTAGCGTATATGGTATAAATAACAATCTTTGCTGATACGACTGAATGCAGTAAAATTAAATGCAATGTTTATAAAAAAACAGACGATTACTAGCTAACGTTGTGTAAATGTTTTTTTTTCTCTTAAATTAAGTAACCTACTGGAACAAATATAATTCGGCTCCGCTGTGTAAAATCAAGCGAATGCCTTTTTAATTATTGGTATGAAAGCAGTTTGTACACAAATTTCCGAAAGAAAAAGTGGTATAAAATGCTGGTAAATCAATTTTGTAAAGGTTTATAAAAAAAAATTCTAGGCGTCAATAAATGTAACAATAAAATAAAATTTAACTGTAGTGAACTCACCAAAAAGCTTTAAAAAGCTTTGCCAAAATTTTTATTCACCTATTATCCCAGAGGCCTAAAAAGTGGTTTATCAATTCCCTTCGTACACGCATGCATGTAATAATGCTTCAACATAGGTAATCTGTAGGGTCTAAGCCCCAAAATTCAGTACTCAGATTTCTTTGTTTGTCATTTCTCAAAAATATGAGATTTTTATTTCCGAGCTGCATATACATCTGCCTATGAAACGTGTTTTTAATAATATGCTTTTATGAATACTGACGTAACTATACTCATTGCAGAGTCTTATTAGTTTCATTTTCACTTTGCTTAACAATGTCGCAATAATCAAATCTGATCTTAATTTCCAGACATTCAAAATAATTAGTCCACGTAGCTCAACCTCAAACATTTCTGTTTCCTTGGCCAAATCCGACCGGTTCACTCAGCATTTTCGCAAGTGGGAATCGTGCCGAGCTATACCGCTGATCGGCGGCCTTTCTGGCGCATTCCGGCGCTGCTCCATTCTCACCTCACTTCACCGTCGTCGCCTCTCAAGACCTCGTGGTTAAGAACCGCCCAAATTTCTCAACTCAGCCCAACTTGGCCAAATAAATGTGAAAACGAATACAACATTCTCGTTTTTTCTGGTACATTCAATGTAACTGTCGTCTCGTTATACTCACTATACATGCCATTTTCTTCGATATCGTGCTGCGCTCCAGAGGGATATAAAACGTGAGTACAGTCACAGAGTACTTAAGAATACGAAGTGGGTGAGGGAAGATATTTGAGCGGCTCTTAACAGCGAGGTCTTGAGAGCAGAGTATTGTCCCCGGTTCGCCTTGGTGGGAGGCGAACAAGCTGACCGCTCAGCCACCGCGGCCCCTGTGAAATATACAAAGGTGACATGGCCGCTGATACCGCGAATTCCAGCCGCGCACATCAGCAAAGCGGCGTGACTGGCCAGAAACATATTGGAACGTCGCTCACCGATCAGCACCTGATACAACCTACTCGCCAGCCGGCAGCCCAGCCAGTAGGCAACATGTCGCAGTTTGCAGTAGCCATACGGACGCCAGACCCGTTCCCAGAGCCTCGCACAGCCAGTCAGAGAATGACTTCGCCTACGCCAAAGGAACCTCTATTTTTTTAAAATAAAATAGTTAACATGGCTTTGGGTCTCAAACTGGACGATGGATATTGCTTAAGTGTATATATTAGGCACGTATAAGCACGTACAAAGTTAATTAAAAATGGTCTGAAACTCGTGCCATTAATCTTATTGCGAACCTCTTATTGCCGGCCGCGAGCCCTGGCTGTGACGTCAGCCAAGATAGCGGAACGCCCCGAGCCCCGGCTCCTTGAATCCTGTCCCAAAAGCCCCTTAAGCACACTACCCGAAGCCATAAAAATGTGCTCCATTTCTTCTCCGAGCACTGAAGTATGTACTCCGTGGGGAACTTGGCGGACGTTGCCGTCGGGCACCCATGTTTTCTCGGGGTACTCCCGCTCCTCCGACCTTTTCATTCTTGTACTGCTCAGTCACCAACTCACTTTTACCCCCTCATTAACTCCAACCACAGGAAGGTTATTTTTGGCCGATACTGTAGCCACTGCGAGGCCCAGTGCCCGATGATCTTTCCTTCTGTGTATAACTGATTCGAAGGGGTAGTGGAATTTCGCCAGAAGATTTCAAGACAAGTTATATTTCGAAACACTGTAGGGTCGTTTACCTATCTTGATTGGCTGAATTACTTTTTGGCACGTGTTAACTGTCTGTACACGAATCACGTAGGAGCCGTGCCGATGTTGCCGAATTCTGAGTGGCCTTCTCAAGCTGGCAGCAACCAAAGACACACAAACTGATGTTGAGTGCGTATGGTATCGTAGTCTACCGTGTTGTCATTTTTTTTTTGCGAGAACTTACTGGCTCTATTGATTCGCGAACCGTGTTATTTAATTTTTCAACTGCCATGTCCAATAAGGCTTCAAGTGATGAAGCGCTTTGGAACGGCATGCAAATGTCATTCATATCAAAAATTTCACGTACAAAAAAAAATATTTAAAAAAATGTACCGGGGACGTTTTGGGATTGGTCGCCTCATTTATCTTCAACGCCGGACGTCACGTAGAGCCAGGTTATTTAGTCGGCAACTGCTGCACTGTTTATCGAGAATATTCTGGGGAAATAAAAAATACTTTTTTACAGTTCGCGGCGTGGGGGACCACGCAGCCATCAAATCTCAGTAGAAAGTGACATAGCGTCAAGTTTTTTTTTATGTTCAGAAAAAAAAGAGGGTTGGGTGGGTAGGAGAATTATTTCCACGTTTCAGCCAGGGCGGTAAGCCGCAGAAATGGGCTGTAAAAGGAGTCGAAAGAGGTTCCGGCCCGGGCACCCTTCATTCCACCGCTTCGCTTTTCCATCATCGGTCGGCGGTTTTAGTCGCCCGCCGGATAGCGGTCGCCTTCTGCCGCAGTCGTTCTCACCGACGACGCCTGTGGAGTCCGGCTTACGTCCCCTCCACCGCCTCTCCTCTCAAAGTCTTCGTCGGATCGTTCCACATCCGTGAGCACACATCCGCGCCGTTATTGAATCCGGAATCGTGGACCACACGGCGCTACCCGTGTAACTATATCTGTCATGGCGTGCTGATGCACGAGCCTTCTCACCACGGTGGACAAACTTTTTTTTTTCCTTGTGGACTTGTCCGCTATCCGCTAGCGTAAAAATTACAATTACCTCAAATACATAGATGAAAAAATAATAACACCTATGATACAGTTTCTTTTTATTGATACGAGGCAATGTTTCAACACGTTAAATATATCCATTACAGAAAACACCTTACTTTTTCGAAAGAAGTAATCGTTCTTTCGGTACATCGAATAGTCTTTGTATTTCACAAATAAGCGCGTTGGCAGCATGACATTGGCCGGCGGGCCGCGGGTTGGATTTCACGGGTCTGGGGGAAGAAAATTCTGTCTGAAACCACAGAATAACTAAGTATACAGAGGCGAAATGGCGCCGCCGTTCCTTTGGTGTGGACGTACCCACCCTATGATTGGCTGCGTGAGACTCTGGGAACGGGCCTTGCGACTGATTGGCTGCTGAACGCTATGCGAAAGGTTCCCTGTATTGTCTGGGCTGCCGGTTGGCGAGTAGGTTGCCGGACGCTGATTGGAGAACGGCGTTCCGATATGTTCCTGGCCGGTGACGTCACTTTGCTGTAGTGTGCTGCTGGAGTTCGCGGTGTATACTCGGTGGAGATGCAGAGCTGGATATAGTAATGATAAGTAGAGGCTGCATGGGAAATTTCGTGAATTCATTTTAGGACAAGCTAGACTTCAACACATTTACATTTCTGTTATAATTGGACCACGGTTTATTAGTAGAGACCTGAAAAATTCGCGGATTAATTTTGGGACAAGCTAGAATTGGAAAACTCTTACATTGTTGTCACCTTTTCCATTGGTCCACGCGTTGTTTGACACATTTTGGAGAACCCTGGGCCAATAAGAAACAAACAACAAAATGCACGGCCAATCGTTGCTCTCCACTGTGGGAGAAAGTAACCGATGGACAATAGATAACTGCACGATTGCACATAAGACCGTGGAGTGTAGCCTGGAGGAGGTTTAACTCGCGAATTTTTCAGGTCTCTATTTATTAGACACGCCGAGGCGAACTTTCGGCCAATAACAGACATGCAAGGAAGCAAGCGTTTTATGCCGAGTCACCTGGCCTGGGGTAAAACTGGCTACGCTCTGGGGAAGCAGCCAATGAACAGAAATCTGACGATCGAAAATAAATAGAGCAGTGAAGTCTGGACAACATTGCGTTTAAAACGCGAAATTTTCCTGTCCCTGATAGTAAGTAGGGTAACGAATTTCTCATTGGTAGAGACCCAGTAATTTCGCGAGTTCATGCGCTGTTAGGGTAGACTCTAAACCTTATTTTGTACTCGCTTGTTAATTTCATGATTGGTTCACTCGTTTCCTGAAACGCCCTGTAATATTGCGAACCAGTAATGCACATGTAGAAAGAGATTTCGAGCGAATCACGTACAACCTAGTGCGCCGCTTAAAGTACCCATCATGGAGGTTACAGCCAATCGACAAATGACAGCCTCGGGTGAGTACGCAACTCTCAAGTTTAACGTAGCATACAGATGAACTCGCGAGTGATTGAAGAGATTTAAGCGGCTCTTAACATCGAGGTATTGCGAGCCGATGAGGGTGAAGTCAGGTGAGAATGGAGCATTACCATAATGAAAGGACGGAAGGAAACGGGAGATCGCCGAGGAAACCCGCCGACCAGCGGCATCGTCCGGCACGATTCCCACTTGCGAAAAACCGGAGTGAACCTGCCGGGGATTGAAACCCGGTTCGCCTTGGCGGGAGGCGAGCAGTATATCCGCCCAGCCACCGTGGCCCCCAAATGCACTCGTAAAATTTTCCGGGTCTCTCTACCCATTGGTAAAGAAGTAAATCAGAAGTTTCGACAGGTCCGATAAATGGGAAGGATTTTTTTTTAACATCCGTGCTTCATTGTAGGACACGACGCTGCGCGTACGGACAAGTGAGTGTCTTCGAGGAATTACTTTTCCCTGTCCTGCCCCTCGTGGTATTTACGCATCGACTCTACACTGGGGAAGGTCGGGGGTCATGCAAGAGCTGCAGAACTGACATTTTACAGCATGGCTTACGGGTTCATACGCACGGGTCAGGAGAGTTGTTGCGTCGCAAAGCTGAGATCTCAGTCTTCGTTTTCCCCTGTCAGGATAAGTCTCCCCGAGGGGTGTTTATTCGCGTAGCATCCCCTCACTTAACCATTTCAGACCCACTTTAAATTTACGGTTTCAGGAGTTGCAAACAAACCCCGTTGGCTTCCAACCGGCACAGCTCTGTTGGAGAGGAGACGGGAACATTCGGAGAACGTCGGACGCGTCTCCAGTTGCCCCTTTTACGTATCCCACCAACGCAACCACATAGCCACACACGAGTTTTCAGATCGCATTGCGACACTACACAGTACCACACTTCCAGCCCTGCCACCACTAGTTCCAACTCTGAAAGTTGTGTCGTACACGCATGCGGTCAAGTTAGAACAAAGAATAAGCTAAAATAGAGAGGTGGCACAGGCCTCAGAGTACTTCAAAATAGAGAGGTGAAACAGACGCTTATATTGCTAACTCTAGCCTCACCCGCCAGCAAAAATGCGACACTTATGGCTGTTCGCAGTAAACTCAGCACTTCTGAAAGCCTTGCTTAAGATCTATTCTTATGCACATTGTGTATTCTTAAACCACACGAGTGTGTGGGTGAAGAGGTATTGGTGGCTCTTAACAGCGAGGTCTTGAGAGCCGATGATGGTGATTCAGATGAGTATGGAGCAGTTTCGGAATGAAAGGGTGGGGGAAACGGGAGATCCCCGAGAAAACCCGCTTACCAGCGGCATCGTCCAGCACGATTCCCACATGCAGGAGTGACCCGGCTGGGGATCGAACCCGGTTTGCCTTGGAGTAAGGTGAGCACGCTAACCACTAAGCCACAGCGGCCTTTCCACCAAATGTAAAACTAACGTTGCCACGGGCCTAATCACTCGGTCCATGCGTCGGCCAAGCGAAAGTGTGAAATTATAAATTAAAAAAATTGTTTACAAATGATTTTTTTTTTTTTTTGCGCTTCTGTGAATTAAAAAAAAACAGAAAGTGATATAAATAATACCTGTATTCACAAATATTTGCTTAACAATTTCAATTCAACGTGGAGACATGGAACTACTTTCCTTCCGTCGTTACCAACGAGCCCCAGTGTGCCTCTTAAAATAAATGCGGGATGGGGCAGTGACATTTTGCAAAGGTTCATTTCAGAAGCGCTCAATTAACCGCGAACAACAACGTTTTGGATCTCAGATTGCCAATCAGCGCTTGGTAACCTACTTGCCATCCAACAGTCCGCCCAGTCGATAGGGGGAACCTTTCGCATCACGCAGTAGCCAATCAGCAAATGGATACTACAACATCAAAAGAACCTCCACGCTATTGCGTCCCTGTGCACTTATCTACTCTGTCACACAGGATGGCGAGTCCCATAGTGTAAGCGTGGCATGAGTATTGCCCACTTGGTTGCGCGCTGCTGTAAAACGGTACTTTGTGTCTGATTTCGTAACACACGCAGCCGTTTACGTAAGTTATTATTTTTTGTTTGGCCGTTAAGGTCAGTTCTCGACGAAAACTGTAAGACATAAGACGAGCACGAATGTAATGGAAGGATGTTTTCGAACGTTACTGTTCGTGCTCAGTCACGCACGTGTTTTGCACACAGAAGCCTTGACGTGGAGACGCGTGCTAAAAGGTGATATAATATTTCGCATGCCGTACATAAGACCGTCAACCAATATGACTTAATATGACTGCAGGAGAATAGAATAAAGAAAGTAATTTATTGTAATTATTTAAAGATTTTAGTTGGTAAAAAACAATTTTATTCACAAATTTAATAACTCACTACTTTACTAGAACAGAGGTGAAGTGAAGAGATTTGGGTGGCTCTTAACATCGAGGTCTTGAGAGCCGATCAGGTAGAAACGAGGTGAGTATGGAGCAGTGCTGGAATGCAGGGGCTGGGGGAACGGGATATCCCAGAGGAAACCCGCCGACCAGCAGCATCGTCCGGCACAATTCCCACATGCGAAAATCCAGAGACGTCCCCGCCGGGAATGGAACCCGGTTCGCCCTGGTGGGAGCAGAGTAGTCTAACCACTACACCACCGTGGCCCTTACTATAATAGAGATAGTTTTTTTTTAGTAAACTAGTACATTCACTACGAACAACATGTTTTCTTACGTGCACCAAATCGATCTTGAATAGAGATTGAGAGAGGCAGGGCTTCCCAGCACTACGGTTTTACGAGGAGAAGAGCGATCGACCCCCTTTGACACGAGGGAAAGTTCCTGTACTTTCTGGTCGTAAAGCTAAGTCCTTGGAAACCTCCCCCCACCCCCTCCCCCCCTTTATTTTCTTCCTCCTATCATTCGTCACTCGACCGCAAGAGGTAGTCGCCCTGCCGAGAATCTCACTTCACATCGTATACTTCCAGGTGCTTACTTAGATCCTGTCCAGGGCAGGACTCGAAGCGGTAACATTTCAGTTTGTCGGCAGGCACTTCAACCCACGTATCACCACCGAATACAGACAATACTCCAGACAGGGACTGGGAAGTTTCGCGAATTCGTTTTAGGACAAGCTGGACTTGAAACGCATGTACATTTATTTTGTGTTTGCAGTTGGATTACAGCTTATTAGACACGCCCAGATGAACTCAGAGCCAATGACAGACTTGCTAGGAAACATGCACCATATCAAGTACCACCTGGTCTGAAGTAAACCTGGCTACACACTGGCGCGGCAGCCAATGAACAGGAAGCTAAGGCTCGAAAATACATAGGATGTTGAGGCTAGCATACATGTGTCCTGTCCCTAACTATAGAATAAACTATCTATTACGCTCCGTCGCTTCCCAAGAGACTTAGCCCTTACACTCACAGATAAATAGATAGAGTGGAGTGGAGAGATTTGAGCGGCTCTTAACATCGAGATAGAGACCTGAAAAATTCGCGGATTCATTTCGGGACAAGCTAGAATTCTAAACACGTGTGTTTATTAAACTTCAGCCATTGGTCTACACGGTGTTTGACACCTCCTGAAGATGACTGGCCCAATCGTCGCCTTCTACTGTGGCAGCAGACAACCTATGTGCGGTTGATATCGGCGTATTTGTACATAAGACTGGAGAGTCTAGCCTGCCAGTCGTTGAACTCGCGAATTTTTTGGTCTCTACATCGAGGTATTGAGGCCCAATGGTGGCGAAGTGAGGTAAGTATGGTGATGCGGAGTAATACCAGGGCAGGGGAAACGGGAGATCACCGAGGAAACCCACCGACCAGCGGCATCGTCCCGCACGATTCCCAAGTGCGAAAATCCTAGAGTGACCCCACCGGGAGGTGAGTAGTCTGACCACTAAACCATCGCGGCCTCTTATAAATAGACAGAGCTCTGAAAAATTCGTGATTTCACTGACATGTAGGCTAGACTCCACGGCTTGTGTACAATTATGCGGATATCAACTACCCACTGTTAGAGACCCGCAAATTTCACTTTGTTATTTGAGGACATGTTTAACTTCAAACATTTTCCCTCTTCAATACGTTCATTCTTTATTTGACACGCCCCTGGTAACTCTGCGCCAATAAGTTAACACTTCACAATCGTGTGCCCCAATCACGTGCAGTTTACTCAGAAAGGGGGCGACTTAACATCTAGGCAGCAGCCAATGGAGAAACGACGCCAGCTCGAATATATACAGTACTGTGAATTTTAGCTTGATGCTAAAAAAAAANGCAGCAGCCAATGGAGAAACGACGCCAGCTCGAATATATACAGTACTGTGAATTTTAGCTTGATGCTAAAAAAAAAACACTAATTTTGTATGTCCCTACTTATTGTTAGCTTCCTGCCACAGCGGAACGCGATGATCCAGCCTGAATTATGTTGCATGTTTGCTTAGGAGTATATTGGAGGTGTCAAATAACGCATGGACCAATTACAAAAAGTACATGAAGGTACGAGTTTTTGAATTCTAGCTTGTCCCGAAATGAATCCAAGAATTTTTTTCAAGGCTCTAAATATACAATTTTAAGTGTTGCAACAAATAAAAAAGTTTTGTTTGTTACAGTATAGGTATTCGTACAACGTTCTATCACAGCATAGTTTACGTATACAGAAGTGAAATGGTGTGGTGGTTCCTTTGNATATAGGTATTCGTACAACGTTCTATCACAGCATAGTTTACGTATACAGAAGTGAAATGGTGTGGTGGTTCCTTTGATGAGCGCGTACTCATTCGCCGATTGGCTGCGCGAGGTTCTGGAACAAGCCTTCTGTCCTATTGGCTCTTTTGCGTATTGCGAAATGTTCCCTGCTCGGCAGGGCTGCCAGCTGACAAGTCAGTTGAATGTTGTTCATAACAAAGTGAGCACTTTTGAAATCAACCTTTGAAAAATGTCACAGTCCCTATCTGCACATGTATATTTTAACGGGAATACCGACAGGTATGCGTAGGGCCAGTGACTATTCGCGTAAAAATCATAGCACACAGAAGACTTCAATACTATATACACACCTCAGCTGTTGTTATACCTCCATTGGCTGCTGCTTTGACCAAGCCACTCAGGATTAAGTAACTCCGACACTGAACCTTTGTGATTCGTGCTCAAACGGTTAACACGGACCAGAACATTTTTTAGTCAATCGAAGAAGCTGGAAGACCCTACAGTGCTTTAGAATGTATCTTGTCTCGAAATTTTTTCGCGAAATATCATTGGTCATTGAGCTTTGCAGTGTGCAGCACTGGCCGAAAATTACCTACACGTGCGTATTAAATGTGAGGTTTGAATACAGTACGGTTGTGTAAATCTGTTAGGTTATTACACCCGGCGATCGGCCGGGAAAGGAATAAAAATAAAAACCGAAGACGAGAGCCTGGGTGGCGTAGCGGCACGATCCCGGCAAGAAAGTGGCGTGTGAAAGCTAACACAGTAAGAGTGTGTGTTTGAAGGGGAGGGGGAGGAGGGTTGTAATGCGTGGCCGTGACGTGCGTGCGGGCGTCGGTTGGCACGACTGGCCGGCTTCTCTCGTGCAGGCGCGGCGGTTGGTCCAGCGGTTCAGCAACTCCTCCCGGCCGATTTCACTCTCCGTTCAGGGGGTCGTCGACCGTCGCCCGTGCCTGCACCGGGCGATCCTTCACACGTGACCACGCGCGGGTTTGGAAAGGTGGGCGTTGTGTGCGCAGGAGGGGGGTGGAGAGGGGGCTTTCCACAACCGCGGAGCCGAAGCGCGCCAGAGCCTGCAACTTTCGCACGCCATGTAAACAAAGCCGCGTGGTTTATTAACGGCCTCCTAGGGCCTTTGCAGGTTGCACGCCGAACTANTTCGCACGCCATGTAAACAAAGCCGCGTGGTTTATTAACGGCCTCCTAGGGCCTTTGCAGGTTGCACGCCGAACTAATCCCCCCACTGTCACGAGTATTTACAGTAAATTTGGCACTCGACGAAGAGCCTTCGACGCCATCTTGGATTTATTTATTTTTGGCCATCGCCTATGTTTGAGATTAATTTTTTTTAAATTGTGATTTTGTTAGGACATTGAACATTATTTAATTATATTTTAGACACTATTGTCATTTGATTTATTAGATTTCTATCGCTCCTGTAGTCATTCGCAGGAGGCAATGAATTTTCAATTCCCATTTATATTCTACAATGTAAACAAATAAATTTACTCCTTTGATATCTTAGATATGCAACCATTTGAGTGATATCCTACGCCTTAATTTCAATTATTAATACTGAATAGATTGGACGGCTCAAAAACTGGTTACACCGTTTACCCACAACTCTAAACAAAGCGTAGAACTTAAGTAATATTGCTGACGTTTAAAAATGGTTTCATTTTTTGAGCGGTGTTTGTTTACGAATAGCATTTAAGAAATTTGTCAAGTCCGAATACTAGTTTCCATTTTATATTTCCGTCTCTAATGTGTCTTTTTTTTTTTAAGTGAAAAAGATCTGACAAGGCTACCTAATATACTATTGGTAGACACCTGAAAAATTCGCTGATTAATTTTGGGACAAGCTAGAATCGGAAAACTCTTACATTGTTGTCACCTTTTCCATTGGTCCACGCGTTGTTTGACACCTTTTGGAGAACCCTGGGCCAATGAGAAACAAACAACGAAATGCACTCCCAATCGTCGCTCTCCACTGTGGGAGCAAGTAACCAATGGACAATAGATAACTGCACGATTGCAC
The DNA here is from genome assembly GCA_002778355.1 of Clitarchus hookeri. NCBI lineage: Eukaryota > Metazoa > Arthropoda > Insecta > Phasmatodea > Phasmatidae > Clitarchus > Clitarchus hookeri. The sequence goes on along the minus strand of NQII01000380.1, from coordinate 880,333 downwards.
GTAAGACCATGAAGTGTAGCCTGTAGGACGTTGAACACGCGAATTTTTCAGGTCTCTAACCATTGGGAAAAGTTGTATATACTCGTATTTAATATTACGTTACAGATTAGATAATTACACAGAAACGAAATGGTGTAGCGGTTCTTTTAGTGCGGGCGTACCCATTATCTGATTGGCTGCGCGAGGACCTTGGAACGAACCTTGTGTTTGATTGGCTACCGCGTGCTGTTTTCGCTACAAGCATATATTTAATTTCCGTATTTCTCAGTGGTCGGTGACTGCGCCATGAAAGAATAGGGTCACCACTGAAATAGCTGAAAAACTAGTTGACGAGGCAAAGACTATGCGTCAGTTCCGTGCCTTGCGCGCGAAGATGGTACCATTGAACGTAAGGAACACAACAGAAGGAAAGAAGCCGTGAGGAAATTTCTCCGAGTTATTGCAGTTAGTTCTCCGGCACGACACAAGGTGGCTCCGTATTCACTCCATTTGTCCGTGGCGCCATCGTGCTGCGAACCAAGTAACGTTAACCATAGCGCCTTCTATCTCCTCCCCCTTCCTGGATTTCGTATATCTTACGGGCATATACAAAAATTTAGTTTTAAGTTACGCAACTAACAAATTTTTTTGAATGACATCACGCTGCTTAAGTACATAGAAACGAGATGGCGCGGTGGTTTATTTTACGTGGGCTTAAACCCGTTCTCTGAATGGCTGCGCGAGGCTCTAGGAACGGATATGGCGTCTGACTGGCTGCTAACAGTTCCCTATTGGCTGGGCTACCGGCTAGCAGGCAGGTAACCTAGGAGCTGATTGGCGAACCGCGTTCCAACACGCTGCTGCCACTGTTAACAAAATCTCTGGTCAACTTCCTGAACTTTGGTGGAAGTCTTTTAACCAATATATTGCACGGAAATAATGCCATACATCAGGCGGTAAATATCGGTATGTTGAGGGTTGCTACTGTACAAAACTGTAAACTTCCCTACGCATTTGAATTTTTCACGGGCAATTATAGGAACGCTACGATGGACGTATGGGAAAATAGTTTGTCATTCGCGCTTACTTAATATACGTATACACTGATATGGCATTACAGCGACAATCTGAATGTTTACTAAATATTTTTCGGTTGAAGGCACTGCCTTCACTTAAACAAAAAAAAACAGAAATTTCTGCTGAATGAATTATCTTCACGTGTGCAATTACCATCACAGGAAAGGATAGCGCAAATATAACAGAACGTGTTGAGACGGGCAGTGATGACGAGTTACCGCAGCAGTAAGTTCTGTTATAGTTTTTAACGATTTGGTTGTTGGGATTGCCTCTTTGTGTTGTTGGTTTTGCAGAATTGGAATTACTTTACATGTTAACATATGGTTAGAATGTTGCCAACAAGCCACTTAATTTCTGTTTCAATAAAAAAATTTTGTTAGGAGTTTCTGGATATATAAATATGGTTCGTACAGCAAAACTTCTCAGAGGAGGTTGTGGTAATGGCAGTCATTTCCGTATTATAAGAGAAACAAAAAAGATAATGCCGTGAGAAAAATGGAGGTCGAGCGAGAGTCATTCCCAGGGACTGCTTGTCGCTGGGAAATTAAATGAAATAACAGAGATTAAAAAGCGTGAATGCAATCCCAAGAAGATCCTGAATCTCCATGCAAAAAGGATTCTTCCAAAACGGGTTCACTGCGAACTGGAGCCACAAAATTTTCATGATAATTCACACACGAGATTACAGGCCGAGAACCTGTTATCTCGAAGATTTGTCAACGTATAACCCGTTCCCGCTGGCTTCCATACTGAATGTTGAGAGATTTGGGCGGCTCTTAACAACGAGGTCTTGAGGACTGATGAGGGTTTAATGAGGTGAGAATGGTGCAGCGCCGGAATGCAAAGGCGGGGGAAACGGGAGATCCCCGAGAAAACCATAAACCATGCCCAGTGGCATCGTCCGGCACGATTCCCACTTGCGAAAATCTGGGAGTGAATCGGCTGGGGATTGAGCCCGGTTAGCCTTGGTGGGAGGCGAGAAGTCTAACCACTCAGCCACCGCAGCCCATTCAATTTTGAACAAATTCTACTTACAAAATTCCCCGACCTGCATTTGGCAGGGAAGATTCTGAAACGGCCAAATGAATGGTCGAACGTCAAATGGCAGGGTTTTCCAGCCTAATTTTAATTCATTCAGTCGCCTATACAGATATCAAAGAAAGGCTTGAAAGAAAATTTAAATATTTTTTCAATGCCGACCTGGCTAACAGTTACCATAGATCCACTGTTTAGAATGGCTGAAGCCAATTATTATGCCATTCATCAGGGCGGGTGTATTATTAAAAACTCCAATCGGTGAATTCGTGTATTTACAATAAAGTATATCAATCGTAATAACGTTGTGGGAAACGCCTAAGGCATTATTAACAGAATAAACTAATAATTAAAAATCGACGAAGATAAATGCACTAGTTACTTCAAAATCATTTGGTAAAGATACCCCGCCAGATATTTGGAGGCGACGAAAGATTTTTGTGCAGTTGCTGAAAAACTACCTGTTAGATAAAATGAGAAATTTTGTAATCAACACTTATCAAAGATATTTGGCAACGCCTTCCAGCAAGGCGAACCGAGGTTCAATCCCCGGCCGGGTCATTCCCGGATTTTCGCAAGTGGGAATCGTGCGAGAGGATGCCGCTGGTCAGCGGATTTTCTCGGGGATCTCCCGTTTCCACCGCCCTTGCATTCCGGTGCTGCTCTATCCTCATCTCACTTCATATCATCCTGCATACTTGCCTTGGTCGTGACGCGGCCCCCATTCCCGCGTCGCGTCCTTGGTTCCGACCCACCTTCGGGTTTGCTAACTTACACACACACACAATCACCGCACACGGTATTTGGTATCACCACAAATTATTTAGCAAATAGTCTTGTTATTATTGTCGAGGTCGGTAAGCACTTAACTATCCGCCAATTATGTTTTGCGGTTGAAAAAAAGTATTCCAGTAAAAAAAAAAAAAAAATATATATATATATATATATATAACCGAATAAAAAATTTTGAAAATTTCATCCCTGCTTTTTTTACAAATTAAGTACAGCTAAAATTTAAACTGCTAGCGTACGTTTTAGAGATTACTAGAACATAATGTATCCTGATAGAAGTTTTTTGTGAATTCAAGTTTTTAAGTTTAAAATAACTAGAGAACGACTTGTATAGGCCAGCAGTAAAACTTCCGTTTGTACTATGAGCTTAAAATGTTAATATATTCATTGTTGTGTTTATGAATGTACGTGTTTGCGTGTTGCACGCAAGCGGAAACATCGTCGTNGTTGTGTTTATGAATGTACGTGTTTGCGTGTTGCACGCAAGCGGAAACATCGTCGTAAGTCGTATACAGCATGCGAGTCGTATCTTTAAAGCTACATATTTATACTGGCGTCTGTTAATTTATATTCCTCTTTTTTATGCGCCTGGTAAACCTGTTATCGATTCTTCACAGCTGTCGATTTCGGTACTTTCCCTGAAATTAAAACTAATTCATTCGCGGAAAATCCGCGAGTTCAGCAGTGAATTTGCTAAGAAAGCGGAACAGAAATGCTTTTANTTCGCACGCCATGTAAACAAAGCCGCGTGGTTTATTAACGGCCTCCTAGGGCCTTTGCAGGTTGCACGCCGAACTATAACTCCCCACTGTCACGAGTATTTACAGTAAATTTGGCACTCGACGAAGAGCCTTCGACGCCATCTTGGATTTATTTATTTTTGGCCATCGCCTATGTTTGAGATTAATTTTTTTTTAATTGTGATTTTGTTAGGACATTGAACATTATTTAATTATATTTTAGACACTATTGTCATTTGATTTATTAGATTTCTATCGCTCCTGTAGTCATTCGCAGGAGGCAATGAATTTTCAATTCCCATTTATATTCTACAATGTAAACAAATAAATTTACTCCTTTTATATCTTAGATATGCAACCATTTGAGTGATATCCTACTCCTTAATTTCAATAATTAATACTGAATAGATTGGACGGCTCAAAAACTGGTTACACCGTTTACCCACAACTCTAAACAAAGCGTAGAACTTAAGTAATATTGCTGACGTTTAAAAATGGTTTCATTTTTTGAGCGGTGTTTGTTTACGAATAGCATTTAAGAAATTTGTCACGTCCGAATACTAGTTTCCATTTTATATTTCCGTCTCTAATGTGTCTGTATTTTTTTTTTTTTTGTGAAAAAGATCTGATAAGGCTACCTAATATACCATTGGTAGAGACCTGAAAAATTCGCGGATTAATTTTGGTACAAGCTAGAATTTGAAAACTCTTGCATTGTTGTCACCTTTTCCATTGGTCCACGCGTTGTTTGACACCTTTTCGAGAACCTTGGGCCAACGAGAAACAAACAACGAAATGCACGCCCAATCGTCGCTTTCCACTGTGGGAGCAAGTAACCAATGGACAATAGATAACTGCGCGATTGCACGTAAGACCCTGGAGTGTAGCCTGGAGGACGTTTAATTCGCTAATTTTTCAGGTCTCTAACCATTGGAAAAAGTTGTATATACTCGTATTTAATATTACGCCACAGAGTAGATAATTACACAGAAACGAAATGGCGTAGCGGTTCCTATAGTGCGGGCGTACCGATTATCTGATTGGCTGCGCGAGGTCCTGGGAACGAACCTTGTGTTTGATTGGCTACCGCGTGCTGTTTTCGCTACAGGCAGATATTTAATTTCCGTGTTTCGCACTGATCTGTGACTGCGCCATGAGAGAATAGGGTCACCACTGAAATAGCTAAAAAGCTAGTTGACGAGGCAAAGACTATGCGTCAGTTCCGTGCCTTGCGCGTGGAAATGGTATCATTGAACATAAGGAATACAAACAGAAGGAAAGAAGCCGCGAGGAAATTTCTCCGCGTTATTGCAGTTAGTTCTCCGGCACGACACAGGTGGCTCCGTATTCACTCAATTTGTCCGTGGCGCCATCGTGCTACGAACAAAGTAACGTTAACCATAGCGCCTTCTTTATCCTCCCCCTACCTGGAATTTCGTATATCTTACGGGCATATACAAAAATGTAGTTTTAAGTTGCGCAACTAACAAATTATTTTGTGTGATACCACGCTGTCACAGAGTGCGTAAGTACACAGATACGAGATGGCGCGGTGGTTTATTTGATGTGGGCTTAAACTTGTTCTCTAAATGGCTGCGCGAGGCTCTAGGAACGGATATGGCGTCTGACTGGCTGCTAACAGTTCCCTATTGGTTGGGCTACCGGCTAGCAGGTAGGTAACCTAGGAGCTGATTGGCGAACCGCGTTCCAACATGCTGCTGCCACTGTTAAAAAAAATTTCTGGTAATATTCCTAAACTTTGGTGGAAGTCTTTACACCAATACATTGCACGGAAATAATGCCATACATCAGGCGGTGAATATCGGTATGTTGAAGGTTGCTACTGTACAAAACTGTAAACTTCCCTACGCATTTGACTTTTACACGAGCAATTATAGGAACGCTACGATGGAAGTATGGGAGAATAGTTTGCCATTCGCGCTTTCTTGCTATACGTATACACTGATTTGGCAATACAGCTACAATATATGTTGCTAATTATTGTTCGGTTGAAGGCACTGCCTTCCCTTAGACAAAGAACAGAAAGTTCTGCTGAATGAATTATCTTCACGTGTGCAATTACCATCACAGGAAAGGATAGCGTAAATATAACAGAACGTGTTGAGACGGACAGTAATGACGAGTTACCGCAGTAGTAAGTTCTGTTGTAGTTTTAAACGATTTGGTTGTTGGGATTACCTCTTCGTGTTGTTGGTTTTGCAGAACTGGAATTACTTTACATGTTAACAAATGGTTAGAATGTTGCCAACAAGCCACTTAATTTCTGTTTCAATAAAAAAATTTTGTTAGGAGTTTCTGGATATATAAATATGGTTCGTACAGCAAAACTTCTCAGATGAGGTTGTGGTAATGGCAGTCATTTCCGTATTATAAGAGAAACAATAAAGATAATGCCGTGAGAAAATGGAGGTCGAGCGAGAGTCATTCCCAGGGACTGCTTGTCGCTGGAAAATTAAATGAAATAACAGAGATTAAGAAGCGTGAATGCAGTCCCAAGAAGATCCTGAATCTCCATGCAAAAAGGATTCTTCCAAAACGGGTTCACTGCGAACTGGAGCCACAGAATTTGCAGTATAATGCATACACGAGACTACAGGCCGAGAACCTGTTATCACGAAGATTTGTCAACGTATAACCCGTTCCCGCTGGCTTCCATGCTGAATGTTGAGAGATTTGGGCGGCTCTTAACAACGAGGTCTTGAGACCATATTAGGGTGAAATGAGGTAAGAATGGTGCAGCGCCGGAATACAAAGGCGGGGGAAACGGGAGATCCCCGAGAAAACCATAAACCATGACTAGTGGCATCGTCCGGCACGATTCCCACTTGCGAAAATCTGGGAGTGACTCGGCTGGGGATTGAGCCCGGTTCGCCTTGGTGGGAGGCAAGCAGTCTAACCACTCAGCCAACGAAGCACCTTCAATTTTGAACAAATTCTACTTACAAAATTCCCCGACCTGCATTTAGCAGGGAAGATTCTGAAACGGCCAAATTAATGGCCGAACGTCAAATGGCAGGGTTTTCCAGCCTAATTTTAATTCATTCGGTCGCTTATACAGACATCAAAGAAAGGCTTGAAAGAAAATTTAAATATTTTTTCAATGCCGACCTGGCTAACAGTTACCATAGATCCACTGTTTAGAATGGATGAAGCCAATTATTATGCCATTCATCAGGGCGGGTGTATTATTAAAAACTCCAATCGGTGAATTCGTGTATTTACAATAAAGTATATCAATCGTTATAACGTTGTGGGAAACGCCTAAGGCATTATTAACAGAATAAACTAATAATTAAAAATCGACGAAGATAAATGCACTAGTTACTTCAAAATCATTTGGTAAAGATACCCCGCCAGATATTTGGAGGCGACGAAAGATTTTTGTGCAGTTGCTGAAAAACTACCTGTTAGATAAAATGAGAAATTTTGTAATCAACACTTATCAAAGATATTTGGCAACGCCTTCCAGNGGACTATGCCGCTTGTCGGTGGATTTTCTCGGGGATATCCCGTTTCCCCCGCCTTTGCATTCCGGCGCTGCTCTATCCTCATCTCGCTTCATATCATCCTGCATACTTGCCTTGGTCGTGACGCGGCCCCCATTCCCGCGTCGCGTCCTTGGTTCCGACACACCTTCGGGTTTGCTAACTTACACACACACACACAATTGTAGTATCACCGCACACGGTATTTGGTATCACCACAAATTATTTAGCAAATAGTCTTGTTATTATTGTCGAGGTCGGTAAGGACTTAACTATCCGCCAATTATGTTTTGCGTTTGAAAAATAATATTCCAGTGAAAAAAATGCATAAAACAGAATAACAAATTAAAAAAATTTCATCCCTACTTTTTTTTTTACAAATTAAGTACAGCTAAAATTTAAACTGCTAGTATACGTTTTTGAGATTACTAGAACATAATGTATCCTGATAGAAAAACAATACGTTTCTATTGTTAAGTGCGAGGAGTTTTTTGTGAATTCAAGATAGAGAACGACTTGTATAGGCCAGCAGTAAAACTTCCGTTTGTACTATGAGCTTAAAATGTTAATATATTCTTTGTTGTGTTTATGAATGTACGTGTTTGCGTGTTGCACGCAAGCGGAAACATCGTCGTAAGTCGTATACAGCATGCGANCTTTGTTGTGTTTATGAATGTACGTGTTTGCGTGTTGCACGCAAGCGGAAACATCGTCGTAAGTCGTATACAGCATGCGAGCCGTATCTTTAAAGCTACATATTTATACTGGCGTCTGTTAATTTATATTCCTCTTTTTTATGCGTCTGGTAAACATGCTATCGATTCTTCACATCTGTCGATTTCGGTACTTTCCCCGCAACTAAAAACTAATTCATTCGCGGAAAATCCGCGAGTTCAGCAGTGAATTTGCTAAGAAAGCGGAACAGAAATGCTTTTANAAAAACTAATTCATTCGCGGAAAATCCGCGAGTTCAGCAGTGAATTTGCTAAGAAAGCGGAACAGAAATGCTTTTAAAAAATCTAATGCATTACACTCGCAATATTATTATTCTGTTGTTCAATAGATTTTTTTTTTCTGTACGTAATACTATTACTAGGGTCAGCGACTTCTCGCGTAAAAATCGGAGCACACAGTAGACTTCAATACTATGTACACACCTCAGCTGTTGTTATATGTCCATTGGCTGCTGGTGCCGTGCCCGTCTATGACCAAGCCACTCAATACTATGTAACCTCGACACTGAACCTTTGTGATTCGTGCGCAAACGGTTAACACTAGCCAGAACATTTTTTAGCCAATCAAATAAGTTGGACGACCTTACAGTGCTTTGGACTGTATCTTGTCTCGAAATCNTACACACCTCAGCTGTTGTTATATGTCCATTGGCTGCTGGTGCCGTGCCCGTCTATGACCAAGCCACTCAATACTATGTAACCTCGACACTGAACCTTTGTGATTCGTGCGCAAACGGTTAACACTAGCCAGAACATTTTTTAGCCAATCAAATAAGTTGGACGACCTTACAGTGCTTTGGACTGTATCTTGTCTCGAAATCTTTTCGCGAAATATCACTGCCCCTACCTATTACTGTACTTGGTAAAAAAAAGTTTTAGTAAAAGCTCAAAATACAGGAAGACATAATTTATATAATGTCGAGAATTTTAAAAACTTACTCTATAATAATTTTTTAATCACAGTGATACTTGCTGATTGCTAATGTTTTATATTGGTCACGTCGATGGAAGAAAAACTAGTGACGCAGCACGAACGCTGTGTATCTACTCTCTTCGTCGTGTTGAAGTTTGAGGCCGAAGGACGAAGGCATCTCAAGGATGACAGAGGAAGAGAATAATGCCAGTTTCACATGCACGCCGATCACGTCCAGACAAGGCGGAAAACTAGAACAGCCAATCAGAAACCGTCCTCGTTTTCCGCACGAGCAACGCAGGATAAGTTGAGCTCACGCAGAAATTTCTGCTCGTGGAAATAGCAGATTTTGCCGATATTTCTCAGAAGTCAGTTGGTTCGCATATTTCATACCGCTTATTTCTTGGTTAATTAGCGTGTGTTGATGAAATGGTACAGAATAACTCAAGGTATGTATTTATAATGAGATGATTCGAAGTATACGTTGATTTTAACACTCGTATTAAAANTTCGAAGTATACGTTGATTTTAACACTCGTATTAAAAGAACGTAGTTTCGTAAATGGACAGATACGTAGCACTAAAAAGTATTAAAGTATTTTTGGAAGTATATCAAAAAATTATAGTCTGTTGAAAATAATTTAGTAAAAATTCGTACCACAATGGAATTAATAAAATTAAGTAGAAACATGACAGCCTCTAGTTTGTTGTCCATCACTTATATTGGAATCTTGGTATTCAAAACAAGGGATAAAACACCGTGGTCGTAAACAGCCTACAACCAAATAGCAAAATGATAACGCAGAAGAATCTGATTACATGTGAACAACTCTACTATGCGTACAGCTAGTGATTTGTCGCAAAAAAATATAATGTGAGTACACGGTAGACTTCAATACTGTAAGCACCCATCAGCAGTTTGCCTGTTGCCATTGGTTGCTGTCTGNTAATGTGAGTACACGGTAGACTTCAATACTGTAAGCACCCATCAGCAGTTTGCCTGTTGCCATTGGTTGCTGTCTGTTTGAGAAGGCGTTTTCCTATTTGACCGGACCACTCAGAATTCGGCGACATCGGCACGACTCCTACGCGATCCGTGTGCAGACACTTAACACTTGCCGAAAAGTAATTCAGCCAATCAAGATAGGTAGAAGACCCTGCAGTGTTTTGAAATATAACTTGGCATGAAATCTTTTCGCGAATTTTGGCTACCCCTAATCATCGACGTAGATGTGAATCCATTGAGCGCGGTATGTCCGAAGTCGAAGCGCGCGTGAACAGGCGACGACTTCAGCAAACAACTCGCGATGCGGACGAGGGGCGAGCGTTTGCTTGCTTCCCCCGTCCTCCGGCGAGCAGTTTACAAACATTCGAATGTCGCGACTGAGGAGAGTGTTCAGTCTGCGAGCATTGCTTGCTTCCTGGGACAACTTTTACGTACGTCTGGGCGAAAGTTTGTTTTGTTGTGCGTCGTAAGAAGCTCGAATAAAAACACACTTGACTCCGAAAATAAACCAAGATTGTCTGCCCTTCGACGTACATCTTTTGTTTATTTTATTTGTGTTTATTTGGTTAGTGACATTCTCAGCCACTGGCCGCGTTTAAAAATGCACGAGTCGTGTTGACCCTTTCAGTCCCGAAGTAATTTCAGAGCCTAAGTGTTGCAATCGTTTAATTTTTATTATGTACGCTGTACTTGTACCGGGCGTGCTCCTCCAACCTGTAAACGACGTGCTGCGCGTTATCTGAAGTCAACACTAACCATTCACAGATGAGAGGTGCTGAAATTTTGACGAATCAGATTCCTCACAAGGAAGACGTTCAAAAACACCGTGTACAGTTCCGGCCATAAATATCCTCCATGTGCAACNGAATCAGATTCCTCACAAGGAAGACGTTCAAAAACACCGTGTACAGTTCCGGCCATAAATATCCTCCATGTGCAACATGCCCTCAATCATAGACAAGGGGACCGAACGTGTTTAAACAAAGCTACGTAAACTGTGAGTCCTAAAAATATTAAAACTGTAAATGAATTTTTAGAACGCCAAAGTATAAAATATTTCAATAACATTCACACCGATTCTTTTATCAGAGCAGAAATATGAAGATATGCGACAGAAAATAACGAGGGAAACTTTACTTACAACCAACTTAAATTAAAAAAATTGGCCACCTTTATTGATATTATCGACTTGAAATTGCAAATTGTAATTATATCTAAAGAAAAACAAAGNGAATCAGATTCCTCACAAGGAAGACGTTCAAAAACACCGTGTACAGTTCCGGCCATAAATATCCTCCATGTGCAACGTGCCCTCAATCATAGACAAGGGGACCGAACGTGTTAAATCAAAGCTACGTAAACTGTGAGTCCTAAAAATATTAAAACTGTAAATGAATTTTTAGAACGCCAAAGTATAAAATATTTCAATAACATTCACACCGATTCTTTTATCAGAGCAGAAATATGAAGATATGCGACAGAAAATAACGAGGGAAACTTTACTTACAACCAACTTAAATAAAAAAAATTGGCCACCTTTATTGATATTATCGACTTGAAATTGCAAATTGTAATTATATCTAAAGAAAAACAAAGNTAAAAAAATTGGCCACCTTTATTGATATTATCGACTTGAAATTGCAAATTGTAATTATATCTAAAGAAAAACAAAGTAGGGGATGTTCACAGTTAATTGGGCATTTTTGGAATCAACCATTCAAAAATGTCACTGTCCCTACCTGCATGTATTTCAACGGGACACACTGGCTGGCATGCACCCAGTAAAATTGGTAGTGCCTTAACATGGAATTAAAAGTGTTACGTTAAAATTTGTTAATACTGAAATTATTTTTTTCTGTCTGTTCTTTATTACATATTAGTGTAATAATGAGAAAATTAGTAAAATATTATCTTTTCTAATAATTTTACAGTTTCACTTGACCTACGTGTGAATAAAATGGTCTGGTCCGTGGCAGTGTTAATTTTACATAAGATATGGAAGAAGAATACACTATGTGCATACAAATAATTCTTAATCAGGGCTTTGAAAAGTGCTCAGTTTACCATGAACAATCTATAAGTAGGGCCACCCGATTTTCNAAATAATTCTTAATCAGGGCTTTGAAAAGTGCTCAGTTTACCATGAACAATCTATAAGTAGGGCCACCCGATTTTCGCGAAAAGATTTCCACGCACGCTAGATTTCAATACTCTACGGGTACATCAGCAGCTTTCTTTTGCTTATTTGCCCACTTGTCTTCGTCAAGAGACATTTTCTAACTCGAGTAGCCAATCANAAATAATTCTTAATCAGGGCTTTGAAAAGTGCTCAGTTTACCATGAACAATCTATAAGTAGGGCCACCCGATTTTCCCGAAAAGATTTCCACGCACGCTAGATTTCAATACTCTACGGGTGCATCAGCAGCTTTCTTTTGCTTATTTGCCCACTTGTCTTCGTCAAGAGACATTTTCTAACTCGAGTAGCCAATCANGCATCAGCAGCTTTCTTTTGCTTATTTGCCCACTTGTCTTCGTCAAGAGACATTTTCTAACTCGAGTAGCCAATCAGGATTAAGTTACTCTGATACTGTTATATCTGTGATTTGCTGGCAGACAGCAAAGACGCACAAGACGTAAATAATCCGACCGCGAGAGTGGACATGACGTAAACGGTTATGAAATACAACTGGTCGTGAAATCTTTTTCACGAATATCGGATGCCACTACCTATAAGAGATAACTTAGTAGGGTATAATAAAAATGACAATCGAAATCGAATAACACNACTCTGTGCAAGACAATTACGCAAAGTTTGTATGGGGAAAATATAGCATTTGAAAGAAATATCACTGCGAAATTTGTCACGACGTCGATGTGTGCGGCGAGGGAAGTGCGGGAAACACAGATATAACCGCAAAACCACAGAGTAGCTAAGTATATAGAGGTTAAATGTAACGGCGGTTCTTTTTGATGTGGAAGTGCTCATTATATGATTAGCTCCGTGTGGCTTTGGGAACTGGCCTTGTGTCCAACTGGCTACCGTGTGATTGGCTGGGCTGCCGACTGGCGGGTAAGTTACAGCTGGAGACCCGAGAATTTCGCGGATTCATTTGTCAACAAGCTAGACTCCACAATCCTTTGTGTACTAGAGTCTTAGTTAGTTGCTCATTGGTTGATGCTCCAGTTTCATCGCAGACCAGGTAGAACGGTATTAGGTCCTAGTTTTCTTGCAGGTCAGTTATTGCTTCGAATTCGACCAGCGCGTGTCGTAAAAACTGCGATCCAGTTGAGACAGAAAGTCACATGCACACGTTTTTGAAATCTAGCTTGTATGTACGTTTATCTATGACTGAGAGTCAATGTAACTATAATGTATTCAAGGTGTTTACAATATCTTGTTCTGTTATCGTAACAATACTGTAAGAATGTTTTCACAACTATCTGTATAGTCCCTACTACAGAAAACACTGTTCCTGCTACAAAAAAGATGGATACCGCAACAGAATAACATTTAACAATATTTTGATTGTTCTGCTAACAATTTGGATTGTAAAGTATTGCAGAACATTCTGTTGCTGGTACTTAAGTATAGTTGTCGCTACCATAAAGTACCATTACAGAACTGTTCTGTTAAATTCTCTCTGCTGATTTCTTTCAGTGCAATAACTTTTTTTCAAAGATTGATTTCAGATGTGCCTAATTATCGCGAAGAATCACACTGTGAAATTACGAAGACTAGCGATGTAAACAATATTTTTAAACCAGTAATTTGTTTGCAATTTTTACTAAACAGAAACGACTGAAAGTGATTGTCCATTCAAATACTGCACTTTCAAAACCAGGTAAACAGATGGATAAGCTTTTCTTGACTCGCTGGGAACGTTACCATCTGACCTATGTTTACGAGTAAATCTGTACACTTCCAGGAAGGAAATTCTTCCAGTATTGACTTCAGATATGTTCAGTAAAGCGTAAACGAACTGTAGCTAAGAGTGCTTGGCAATTCACTTCGATTCACTTAGGGAGTAACGTTGTCTACACAATTAAAAAGTTAAGCAGTGAACAGTGAGCCTTAGAATTGAACAATAATCTGACAAAAGTTTAGTGAACACATCAACGATCTTACTGATTGCAATTCGCGTCAATACAAAAGCATATAAAAGTGCGTTGTTTGAAAACAAAATGAAAGCACGTGTTTATTCCTTGGGATTTTCCCTGAAACATTTTTGTCAGGAAGCTTACGGAAATATATCTTTTTTTTTTTTTTTTTGCTTGAAATCAATCTTAGAACGTTTGGCCATTTTTCTGTAAGTTTCTCTGTGATTGGCTTGTAGACTGTTACGTAAAATTTCTGAATTTTACTTCTGTGAAATTTAAGCATTAAACAGTAGCGAATCAATCGCACAAGCTTAGATTTAAGCTTTTGTAATGGAATCGAACCTACGACCTCCCGAATGCGAGGCATGCACTCTAACCGCACCATCAAACGCTCCCAATAATCCGCTTACGCGTGTAGTTCCTGTGACAACATGTTTCGCTTGCCGTACAAAACCTGATAGCCAACTCATCTAATAAAATGTGCATAGACGAAATCTGCTTGGAAACAAAAAATAATTTGGCTGAATCAACTGCGCGTATTTGACCACGCGCTACGCAAACAAATATTTCGTTACGACAAACAAAAACTTCTCTCGCCGGATTCAGCTTCTGGCGATAATTGGCAGAATATTTGAACGAGCTTGATGTTGTTATTCGGTATTCCCGTCATGCCCGAGATGGACTGGTGGAGTGGCGGATTAAATTAATCAGATTCAACCGTGGCTGAAATATAGTAGCGTTTCCTCCATTTTCTGTTCTCTCCTCTATTCGTTAATTGAATATAAATAACACTATAGAATGTACAAAGCCAGGGGCGTCGACCTGGTTCTCCTTCAGGGAAGGGCAGTATCTTTTATTAGCACAGCTTCCTTAAAATGCAAGCGATTGACGCAAATGCCCAATTTAACGCCCAATGCAAACCTTATTGATTCGCATATTTATAAGTTTATAACAGACATAAAATATTCTCTTAAAATAATTTTTGCAAAATTTTTTAACCAGTTACTGATGTCACCAGTGCATTTGCGTTATCCAATACTGTTCGTAAAAAAAACATTTAAAGTAATAATTATTATGAATACCCGAATTTCGCGAAAAGATTTCCGCGCGTGTTATGTTTCAGGACCCCACGGGTATAGCAGCAGTTTAATTTTGCTTATTGGTTGCTTGTCTTAGTGAAAACATTGTCTTGCTTGGCTGGCCAATCAGAATCAGGTTGTTCCTGTAGTGTACGCCTGTGATTCGCGAGCAGAGACCTAAAACGCACAACACGTAAATCATCCAATCAAGAAAGTGGACCTGAGCTAAAGTATTATGAAATACAACTGGTCATGGCATCTTTTCACGAAAATCGGGTGTGTCCCTAATAATTACGAATATGCGTGGTTTTCTTTATTTGGTCTTTGTGTTTATAAAAGCATCGCGATCTCCAGCCGCACGCGCCAACAAAATGGCGTCGCTTGTCAGCTACATGTCGGAGCACCGTTCTACAATCAACGCGTGGTAACTTATTTGCCCGTCAGTGTGGAACGTTTCGCAGCACGCAGTTGCAAATAAAATACTTATTACATCTTACAATTTATCAAGCAAAATACACATACTGTACATGACATAATACACGAACATCACCATTCGTACCAACCAACTTCCTAAAAATCCAAATCGCATTTCCTAGCTCAAACTTAAGCCTACGTCGAGAATACAAAACTGGATTAGGAGAAATAGCAATAACAGAATTAGAGGTAGCAAAAAGTTCATTAATTGCAAATGTCTTCTAACATATAATATCTCTTGAATCAATCTGACTCAGGGAATGACTGCACACAACGGATCTGGTATTCTCGAAGTTCAATCGCCGAGTGGGGCGCGCTCGCGTCCAAAGAACCGCCACCGAGTTTCACTTCTATCTGCCCACGTGTTCTGTTACTGAGAGCCGGCTGTTTCTGGTCCATCTACGACGCAGACAGCTGGTCAGCGCGCTACTGAACGGGCGAGGCGTTTCCTCCGCTACTTGCGGAGAAGAGTCGATCTCGTTGCCCCCGCAGTGTCACGAAAGGCAGCCGCAGTGTTTCGACCCCGGCAGCACTTCCCGCGCTAACCGGGCCGCGCAAGTTTCTGACGTGGAAACGACGCGTGCGAGCAACTTGCGTGAAATTTTGACAGCCTCTTTCACCTCACTCGCGGGGGCTTGCATCGCAACTGCTAAGCTCCGGGTGGACCAGAGTGAAAAGGTCTGTGTAGTAGATGCTCGTTCGTAACAATGCCTCTCTTTGAAGTCAATGTCTGTGGGCAGCGTACATAGAAAAAAAAAACTCTCTGCGTATTCGTTCACACAAGAGTTTTATAAAAACAAATCTAAAATACTGAAGGGATTATTTCAACAATATGAAAGTTTCTCTTTCATTCACGCCGGATAAAAAAAACGCAGTATTAAATCAAGTACCTTGTAATCTGCATTTTCACCCTTGATTCCGTTTTTAAACAACTCTACTCAAAATTGACATGGAGCTGTAAAAATAATAAATTTGTTAAAACTGCACAGGAAATCTGGATAGCGCGAACGAATCATCATTTTTTGGTGATGTCAACATTATTTTAGAATTTATTTTTTGCTAAAACCATTATTATCGCATTTAAAAAACCACTTTCTTATGTTATATATCCAGCGTGTAATGAATATTTAATGGATTTAGGCTATCCAATACACTCAATTGTAATTTATATCATATAACCGACAGGATATTGGTTATTATTATTTCTTTGTACTGTATAACCACGCAGTACTTACAACCGCATATACCAACAAATCCAGCAGCACGTGCCTGCAAAATGGCGTCACTGGCCAGCAACATGTCGGAACGCCATCACAAGGTTCGTTCCCGGAGCCTTCAGCTACCAATCAGAGATTACGGGTACGCCTACACCAAAAAAACCACCATTCCATTTCGCCACTGTGTGTTTGCATACTCTGTGGTGTAACATCGCCCGCTTGATAACCGGTAAGCTATCAGTAGAGACCTGAAAAATTCGCGGATGCATTTCGGGACAAGCTAGAATTTGAAACACGTGTATTAATATATCTTCAGCCTTTGGTCCACACGGTGTTTTGACACTTCCTGGAGAAGGCTGGCCCAGTCCTCACCTTCTACTGGGACAGCAGACAACCAATGCGCAGTTGATATCGGCATATTTGTACATACGACTGGAGAGTCTAGCCTGCAGGTCATTGAACTCGCGAATATGTCTGGTCTCTAGCTATCGGGTGTAGGCCGTCCGCGGTTATTTGAACGCTTTTGAAATCAAACCTTTGAAAAATGTCACTGCCCCACAACCGTGGCTATTATAAATCAGGTGGCTGGCGGATCTGTTTCCCTCTGTCCGAGGCGCCACTTATCTACGGCTGGAAGCGTAGAGAATTCCAAAACGTCTTAAAAATTAAAGCTCCCTCCCACCCGATGTTATCTTCCGTGCTCGAAGCAGAAAGAGCAACGAGCGCAACTCTGGTATGCACCATCACTAGCGTTAGTTACTTTTAGCAAAAAAAATAATTTGAGTACATGGTAGACGTCAATACTTAAATCACCCTTCTGCAGGTCGTCTATTTCCATTGATTGTTGTCTGCTTGAGAAGGCGTTTCATATTTGACAGGGCCAATCAGAATTCGGCAAAATTCGGCACGACTCCTACGTGATTCGTGTGCAGACAGTTAACACGTGCCAAGAGTAATTCAGCCAATCAAGATAGGTAAACTACACTACAATGTTTTGAAATGTAACTTGTCTTGAAAGTTTTTCGTGGAATTTCACTACCCCTAGCCATCAGGCACCACGACGCCGCTTTGCGCAGAAGGGGCCGCGGTGGTGTAGTGTTTAGAATACTCGCCTCCCCTTCCTCCCGGCCGGGCCGCCCCCGTATTTTCGCATGTGGGTATCGTGCCGGACGATGTCGCTGGTCGGCGGATTTCCTCGGGGTTCTCCCGTTTCCCACGCCCCTGCATTCCGGCACTGATCCATACTCACCTCTGCTTCACCCTCAACAACTCTCAGGATCTCGATCTTAAGAGACGCCAAATCTCTTCACTCACTCACGTTTTGCGCAGAGTACAGAACTGATGTACAGTGTTTACGCCGTCAAAGTAGAAAACTACACAAAGACGAAATGACGTGGCGGTGTCTTTGATGTAGGCGTACCCATTCTCTGAGAACGGGCTTTGTTGTCTGATTGGCTACCCCATGCTGCGAAAGGTTTCATACTGGCTAAGCTGCCGGTTGGCGAGTAGGTTACCAGACGCTGATTGGCGGACGGCGTTCCGACATGCTGCAGGCTAGTGTCGCCATTTCGCCGGGGTGTGCGGCTGTAGTTCGCTGGTGTAACCTGCTGTTTCACTTGTGTATTCTTAACCATTTCATTCCTACGCAAGTTTATAATTTCTGGTCTTGCGAATTAGCAAACTTTTGATGCACGCTGTACTTAAACTGGCAAAGAACTTGTTTCGTTATCACAACCAATACGCCGTAGTCTTTGTGATTTGTGATCAGTGATATGAACCGGTCTTAACGTAGCGCAGAAGATATGTGGGTGGTTCTTTAACATCGTGGTCTTGAGAGCCGATGAGGTTGAAGCGAGATGAGCATGGAGCACCGCCGGAACGAAGGGGGGAAACGGAATACCCCGAGAAAACCAGCCGACCAGCTATATCGTCCAGGATAATCCGGAGTGGCCGGGCAGGGGATTGAGCCCAGCTCGCTTTGGAGGCGAGCAAGCTAACCGCTCAGCCTCCGTAGCCCCTCTCTACAACGGGAATGGAAAGGTTAAACCCCGTGTGGCAGAACGGTAATACGCTATTGCTGGAGGAGGGTCGGTGCTAACCCTGAAAACCGACTGCAGCTCTGGCCAATGAATTTGTTTTTCTCCGTGCAGATTTTCGTGAGTGCAGCCAACCAGAAGGGACGATGTGTTAGGAGGACGAGAGGGGACCGGGGAGGGTGAGCGCGTGTGACCCAACTGACCCCTTTGCAGGACCATCCGGTACCCGGCTTGGCCGCAGCGGGCGGGCACTCGAGCGGGCAATGGGGCGGCAGTACAACCCTCTCGCAGGGGGTGTCGTCACTATTGATCACGCCGCCTGACCGGGCCCACAGGGGGGTTGATAACGCCACCACACAGTCCTCTGCTGGTTTCGCCCCACCTTTCATGACCACCACCCCCTCCCCTCCTCCCTTCCTTTCACAATCCGGAAGTGTGTGGTCGCCTGCCGTGCTATTAAGATTCAGTAGTCCCAGCGTATTTCCTGTAAATTCGTAGTTTGCGCGTTTCTTTTATCTAAGCCGATAATTACCCTGAGTATACTACTTTTTGCCAGAAAAGATAAACACCAATCTCTTAAGTCCGTGCATTTTTTACTTTTGTGATATTGCGTGTATTCTAAGAAAAAACAATCGTGAAAATTGAAAATAAAAAAAAATCGCATTTATAGAACTTGCCTGCGCAGTTTCATCAAGAGTTAAGAGTAAAACGTTACCGTCATAGTTTAATCAATTAGTTTTCATTGCGTGTAATGAAACCACACTCGTGCAGATATAATTAGCACAGGCGACCTTAACTACGGAAGCGCTGCACGCAGGTTCAGCGCCTTGCGCGTAGGAGCCGTGGGGCGCCGGGCGCGCGTGTTATTGTCGCCCTTATAGCCGTGCTTCGAACGCGGAAAAAAAAAACCTGGGGCCCACGTGCTCTTAAGTTTAAGTTGTCTTGAAACCAGTCAGTAAATAAATATTCTTGGAAATACAACTGTTTGCCACAAAAGGTAAAAAGCAATTTCCATAACTCCTATTATATTTACTCTTCTAATGTTCAGTGCATTAAAAAAAAAATTAATTGCATTTTTAGAGCTTGCCTACTCAGTTTCCTTAAGAGGAAGGAAAAAAATACTACCCCAAGGATGTAGTTTAATCTGTGGGCTTTCATCGCGTGAACTAAAGTCCCACCGTTATGGATATCCAATTTGCATAGTACAGCACACTGACGGTAACACTGCACGCCTTGCTCGTAGGAGCGATGGAGCGCTAGCCTCGGGTGTTAGTGTCACCCTTATTGCTTCCTCTCCTCTAGACTTTGAACTAGTAAGACGGCTTCGGTACGTAGCAGCCGTAACGCTTTCAGGCTGACTTTATGTTATGATTTGTGGTGCTGAAAATAAGAGGTTATTTGATGTACGATGGACTTAACGAGGACTTGCCTAGTGAAATAGTGTGTGTGGAATCTTGAGTTTTGTGCGTATACGCCTATTTCCGGAACATAAATGTTCTGGGAATACTACTTTTTTTTTTCAGGAAAAAGAAAAAAAAACAATTATTTGCAGCCACCGCTCTTTACTTTTATCCTATGAAATACGTACACATTATTCCAAAAATTAATAGTGAAAACAGTTTAAAATAGCATATTTTCTTGCTGGGCACAAAAAAAGTCGTTATTTCGTGTTTGNTCAGGAAAAAGAAAAAAAAACAATTATCTGCAGCCACCGCTCTTTACTTTTATCCTATGAAATACGTACACATTATTCGAAAAATTAATAGTGAAAACAGTTTAAAATAGCATATTTTCTTGCTGGGCACAAAAAAAGTCGTTATTTCGTGTTTGTACGAAATGTTATTCAACTTGTAAACATTACTTACAAGTATTATTTCCTTGAATAAAAACTAATTTATACGGCAATTTTTTTTATAGTGGCAAGTCAAAATCACTTTTTTTTAGTGTTTTTGTAACGTACAAATAAAACACGAAAATATTTGCAGAAAATTTAACAATGATGACTGAAATATATCTTGATACGTTATAAGTATGCTGAACAAAATATATTTTACAAAAAACTAATACACTGCTACAAATCAAACATATGCAAAAATTGTCCTTATTTTAAGCAATTTTTAAAAATTGCCAAAACATTTCATAGCGTGATTTTAAATATTTCTTGAAGTAACTCGGGTTAGATTTTATTATTTTTACGTCTCAAAAACACTAAAATTGTGATTTTGGCAAGCCGTTATGCAAAAAAAAAAGCGGTCTAAATTGTTTTATTCTATGAAATAGTACCGTCAAACGTGTATACTTTGGACGGCAGGGATAACTTGGGACAAAAAGAGGGAATTTTGTTACGTTATTGGCACCACTGTGAATGGATGTGGCGGTAAAATATTTGTTCCAGGCAGTGTATTAAAGTTCACTAGTGTTAACAAAGATAGTAAAAACGTATTTTATAGTGTGGTAAGTGGCAGTAATAACGATTTTCGTAAGATAACAATTCCAGCTTTAAAAAAAACATAAATAACCTTGATTGGTAATAGTTAGGGGCAGTGATATGTCGCGAAAAGATTTCGAGACAAGATACAGCCCAAAGCACTGTATGGTCGTACAGCTTCTTTGATTGGCTAAAAAATGTTCTGGCTAGTGTTAACCGTTTGCGCACGAATCACGAAGGTTCAGTGTCGGAGTTACTTAGTCCTGAGTGCCTTGGTCAAAGACGGACACGGCACCAGCAGCCAATGGAGGTATAACCACAGCTGAGGTGTGTATATAGTATTGAAGTCTACTGTGTGCTCCGATTTTTACGCGAAAAGTCACTGGCCCTAGCTATGGGGCAGTATTGAAGTTAGAAACTAGTGCCCATGCGGATTTCTAACCTAACTTTAATTGTATCATAGCCACCATCGATCACTAAGACCAGTCAATATCACTGAGAGTTATTTAGGTGCGCGTTCTAAAATGTAGCATTGACGTATGACTTGGGACGCTATCCCAAGATACAAGGCCAATTTACAATAATTATTTATTAATTTTAATACGTACGGTTATCCCAATCCAACCAAATGTGAGAAGGCGACATAAAAGACAGCGTGGATCAAGGAAATACCATGATTTCTCTGAATAAATCTTACAGAAGGCAGTGGAGGCAGTAAGAAAAAACGAAATAAGTGTTCGGAAAGCTGCAGAGGGGTATGGTGTTCCCAAAAGTACCATCAGTAGGAGAGTAAATAACAAAAATCCGGGTAAGCATGGCCGTACTCCAACGCTGAGCGATACTGATGAACGTTACTTGGCAGAAAACCTTCAAGTAGATGTGAGATTAATAGTGGAAAAATATCTGGACAAGAAAGGAATCGTAGAACCTAGGTTTAGAAATAATACGCCTCGTTCATAATGGGTAAAATTATTTATAAATAGGTATAAAGATGTAATTAAAATTATAATTTCTGAAAATGCGAAACGAGCTTGAACGGTTGTTACTAATATACGGTTATGCACGCGAACCAATATTTTTAATATTTAAATCAAATAATTTCTACTGAAATATTGATGTTTTTGGTTATGCTAAAACCTATAAATAGGATATCTTTTTAAAATAACGAGGCAAGCAGTCCGCAATAAATCATGAATACTTATTAAAAACTGAAGAAGTGACCCCAACCACTGTTTATAAACCGGCCGGGGGGGGGGGGACACACCACTGCNGTCCCCCTTCCACCCTCCCACACTCGGCACATATGCATCAAACCTTTGAAAAATCATCTCATGTATGACATGTTTGCCGGAAGATGCCGCTGGTTGGCATGTTTTTTCGAGGATCTCCCGTTTTCCCGCCCTTTCATTCCAGCGCTGTTTCATATTCACCTCAATCACCTTTATCGGCTCTCAAGAACTCGCTGTTAACAGCCGCCCAAATCTCTTCACTCACTATGACATGTTTAATTGTTTCCTAAATATGACATGTGTAACAAGCGTTTTGTATCTACTTGTGTCAATACAACAGTGACATATTTTTGGATAAATTTAACTCTTACTCATATTTTATCTATAAATTATATTTTATTTATTATTAATACGAATTAAAAAATAGAGAAAATAGGCGTGCTGGTAATGCCTATTAAGAAATAGTTCCCGTGCGAAATATTAAACCGAGTGCGCATAGATGCGGCGCGTTGTCCCTTTGTTGTACTTCTCTAGACTTAGTTAAGCTTTGTTTGCACGGAGCGGAGGAATAGCCTGAAAGTAGAACGTAAGCAGGGATTGAGGAAAGTTGTAAGTAACCGGTGAATGGGCTATAGCAAGTATGTCTAAGGAAGGGCGAGGGGAAGCGTCACTTTGGTGTGCAGGGCACGCTCCTTCAAAGCTTGCGAGGGCCTTCTCTGACCGGACAGGCATGTTCATAGAACGAGGACGCCGATCGGGCGAAGTTTTGAGCCCAACCTCCGTCGCAGAATAGGTCATGAATGCAGAAGCGAAACAGCAAGATACCTACAAAATTCGCGTTATCACTTGGCGACAAGTTAGACTTTAAATACGTTTGTGTAAGTTTGGCATTGATCCACGTTGTATTTGACACATCCCGGATATTTTTGCGCTGATTTGCAGGTCCCTATAAATAGCGTGGCGTTTCCTTTCGTGTGAGCGTACTCGGTCGCTCATTGGCACTCGAAACGGGTCCCGAGTTTGATTGGCAGTTGCACCTTGCGGAAAATTCCCGATTGGTTGGTTCAGGTGGCGATTGGCGAACGACATTCGGCCGTGTTGGTGGCCAGTGTGACAATTTTGATGACGTGTGTGGCTGGAATCGAGAGATTGGGGTGGCTCTTAACATCGAGGTTTTGAGAGCCGATGAAGGTGATGCGAGGTATGTAGCAGTGCCGGAATGCAAGTTCGGGGGAAAAGGGAGAACCCTGAGAAAACCCGCCGACCAGTGGCATCGTCCGACAAGATCCCCACGTGCGAAAATCCCGGGGGGGGGCGACCCCCGCCGGGAATCGAACACGGTTCGCCTAGGTGGGAGGCGAGTAATCTGACCGCTACACCGCCGCGACCCCATGTATGACTGGAGTTCGCTAAACATACCACAGTTTCGCTTCTTATCCTTAAGGGGCCTCCCCAGTGGCCATACTAGTCTCATTGTAAGCAGTTGTCTCTATACTAATTTTTTAAAAACTACGGAATATATCAATGTACATTTTTTTTTCAGGACAGAAATGGAAGTCGATATTTGGTTTTCCATTCTTAATGCGTTTATTGAAACATAAATGTGGTCGCTGCAGGTAGTCGTCTGTTTACGATATTTATTCTTCTGTGAAAAGAATGTTTTAAACTATATTGACAATGCTGTATTTCTTTCTAAGCAGATTGCTGTATTAAAAACCCTATAGTCACTGCTTAAAATTCTGAGAAAATAAAACACGCGCCAAGCTTGTTTATGTTATTTTCCATCGTCGTTGTAATGCTTCTTACGGTCGGATGTGACCTTGAGGTTTCGTATTATTTACAAGGGATTCCCCTTAAGTTTTCTGCTCCTCCGGCAAGGCTCACGTTAAAAAGCACCAAGTGGTTACCCAGGTGGCTTTGAGTCCATTAATATACGATTTCCTGTAATAGTTAGCCGTTCTGTGCAAGACAGGGAAACGTAAGGACCCATACTTTTTTTTTCCAACTACACAGTAAAAATAAAGTCCGTTACTGTTATCCTAGTGAGACTGGGGCGATGTGAAACGTGAGTAAAATACGAACGGCAGAGGTGAGGTCTTTGTTACGCACTGCAGGAAACGTAATATGAAGTCTCGCATAAAATCAAGTAATAGCGCACCCAGCTAAAGTATCGGAGCTCTTGGAAATGCGAACATTGTGGAATGGTGTGTGAACGACAAAGAAAACCCGAGATGGCTTTTGGCGTGACGGCAAAATAATTTATGTGCTGGCAGCAGAGGCCGTACATAAATCTCGAAGTATACTGATAAGCACTAGCGCCACCTGATTTTTGCTGAAGGTTTTAAGCACAGGCTACACTTCAATATCCTAAAAGCATACATGTTTTTTTTTTCCTTTTGCTAATTGGCCATATCTCTTGTGAGAGAATACATTTTATTACGTGACTGGGCCGGTCAGAATTAACTTGAACGTCGGTGATTTACGGGCAGATATCTGAGACGCGTGGCTGTTAAAAACATCCAATCACGAGAGTGGTCACAAACTGAAGTGTTTTTTCAGGGTGTTTAGTTACTGAATCTTTTCGCGATAAACAGGTGCCCATAATAATCACTAAAGAATACGTCGACGGGAAGTGCAAAGTTGGAACAAAAGAAATGTGTGTAGCAGGCGGGTCATAAAGGCAGTCGGTACTATAATTTGAACTGCAGCGTATAAAGTAGAGAGAGACCTGAAGAATTCGCGGGATTCACTTCGGGATAAGCTAGAATTCAAAATACGTGTGTTTAGATAACTTTAGCCATTGGTCCTCACGGTGTTTGACGCCTGGAGAACGCTGGCCCAATTATCGCCCTCCACTGTGACAGCAGACAACCAACGCGCTGTTGACATCGGCATATTTGTACATAAGACTTTAGAGTCTAGTCTGCAGGTCATTGAACTCTCGATTTTTCCAAGTCTATGTTAATGGAATAGCATAGTTATTGGTAGGGGCAGTGATATTTCGCGAAAAGATTTCGAGACAAGATACAGTCCAAAGCACTGTAGGGTCGTCCAGCTTCTTTGATTGGCTAAAAAATGTTCTGGCCCGTGTTAACCGTTTGCACACGAATCGCGAAGGTTCAGTGTCGGAGTTACTTAGTCCTGAGTGGCTTGGTCAAAGACGAACACGGCACCAACAGCCAATTGAGGTATAACAACAGCTGAGGTGTGTGTATATAGTATTGAAGTCTAATGTGTGCTCCGATTTTTACGCGAAAAGTCACTGGCCCTGTTTATTAGTAATATTTTATTAACCCGTTCAGTTCATGTGTTCATGGGTGAGGACATGTTGAACATGAAGGGTATTTATGCTTGGCACTGTACTGTATCAAACAAAGAATCAGTGGCCGGTGTTTTGAGCATATCCCGTGTGGGAAATCTGATTTATTGGATATTGCTGAAAACCTAATTCGCGAATGGTCAGTGCTGACAGCAACAAATCTGAGCACGTTGTTAATTGGTAACGACAAGTCACTCGACACAAGTACAGACCGCATAAAAATATTGTACGATTGCAACACTTGAGTTCGTAAATTAATTCGGAACTGAACGCGTTAAACCTGTAAAATATTCGTAGCATTGCTTTATTTCGAGCATGAAATGTTGAAAGAGTATACTTTTGTTTCGGTGCGACATGTCTATAAAAATAACTAATTCAGACTAAACATAGGAAACTTGGGCATTAAATAGAAGTGTGGGGAGGGAGAACGAGAGTTTTATCCCCTCTGTAAAATTTTACCCAGTATTTTTAGCATACATTATTCAGCGTTTTAAGTTGTTGAAATAAATTGCGAGTTTCTCTTAAAAGTTGCTAAATTTAACTTCTCGTATTACGTATAAGAGTAACTAAGTTTTAATTCTATGTGTACGCAGTAAGAGCTTATGTATTTATCAGAAAGCACTCTTGGTGTCTCCCTCCACATAAGGTCGTCAGTAAATATATAGACTCCCTTCAAAGGGAACAAATAGGAAATAGATTCTGTGGTCTCGACAGCACCGGCAGCAGCCGATTACAGAACAGTGGTATATTGGCAGCGATCAGAAGCATCGTTCATAGAAAGGTTATGGCTTTGTTAATGGTTTATTTTTACAATGCGTGGTTCCGAACATAATTTTTCTTATTTTGAATGGTGCCAAATTTAACACTTTTAGTGCCGTCGACTTAATATTACGTCGCCTGAATTGAACTGAGGGAAGAAGGAATTTTGCGTGATATTACGACGACCGCGTTCTTCGAAGATACTGGCGAATTAATATTTCATCGCCAGCTGTTTCCAGATGCGACGTAGTATTACATCGCTAGCTGTTTCCAGCAACTTGGATGCAGCGAAGTATTACGTTGGCTGCACTCGAAAATGTAAATAACACAAAGCGAACGTGCTGGATTGTATATTATGTTACGTCCGACAAAAACATATTGTTAGGACACTGTAAACTCGGCACTATACCGGCTGACAACCTGACAATAATAAACGCTTTTAAAGTGTAGCAAGTGTGTCCGGTATATTAGGAACCAACAAGACGATGTAATTGGGGATACAAGGACCAACATAAATGATGTTCCTGCAACTGTGGACACAGGCAACTCACCTACCGCGTGGCCTAAATGTATGCAACTGTGTACCAACCTCAGAATATTATAAAGGAATATATTTTGCATGTTTCATCTTAGGCGTAAAAATAATTAACCACACTTAACGTACACATTTAATTTTTTTATTTTTCAGGTTTTGCAAAAGAAGACATTTTCGGTGTGAGCAGTACTTGCGAATTTCTTACGACAACCGACCCTCTGTGACTAATGGGAAGGTTCCAGTAGAACCATGGCACAAGGAACATCCAATTATAAATAATTGATTGTGTCAGCAGAAACCAAAAGCATTGACCAGGAGAAGGTGATGTCCGTATTGGCGTTAGCTTCTACACTTGCACAGCAGCGACCATGATTTCACATATGCTGCATCACGTCAGAAATGAACAAGTATACTCGGGATAATATGTTATCGGGTTAAACACGTTGTTAATGCGAGTGCATGTGTGTTGGAACACTTTCGAGGCAGTCTGAAAAGAATGTTTTCTTAAATCCTACATTTGCATGTGGCGCGAGAGTGGCCTTGACTACTGGCAAGTGGCCCATTCAAATGTATACCTTTAATGGCGTAGTGACATTTACGTACCAGCCAATAGGCAGGGGCAGTGATATTTCGCGAAAAGATTTCTAGACTAGATACAGTCCAAAGCACTGTAGGGTCGTCCAACTTCTTTGATTGGCTAAAAAATGTTCTGGCCCATGTTAACCGCTTGCGCACGAATCATGAAGGTTCAGTGTTGGAGTTACTTAGTCCTGAGTGGCTTGGTCAAAGGTGGATACGGCACCAGCAGCCAATGGAGATATAACAACAGCTTAGGTGTGTGTATAGTATTGAAGTCTACCGTGTGCTCCGATTTTTACGCGAAAAGTCACTGGCCCTACCAATAGGTTATGGATTCAAGTCGCACTTTGGAATTGGGTCTCATTCACTTTACACATTTTTTTTTATGTGACCTGGGTTTAAATTATTATTCAGATTGATTAACGAGGAGTTAGTACTACCCACAGGGATTAATTATTCTTTAAGAAATTTGAAGCAAAATAAGTCATATGAACGTAGATTCTGTTTCCCAATACATACAGAGTAGTTCGAAAATTTTTAAAATGTGAAAAAAGGAATAAGCCTTTTCAGAAGTAAAAAAAAATATCAATTTTTGTGAGATTTCGTTGTTCACGGTCGAGCATCGAACACCGCATCAGCACATTTTTCTGCGGGAAATGTGCGTGTCACTGTACCACAATTACTACATCTCATAACTAAAGGCTACAACGGCAATAAACGTGCAGGAGCGCAGTGCACAGTGAAACAGACAGTCACGCTTCATGGTGGTTGAGATCACGCGCTGCTTACTGCGACAGTCGAACGAGCAGCGGACATGTCGCGAGTCCTTCACTGCAATGCGTTTCCAAATTTTCAAATAATCCTGTGAATGTTGCGACTAGAACTCGTACTTATATGTAGGGGCAGTGATATTTCGCGAAAATATTTCAAAACAAGATACACTTCAAAGCACTGTAGGGTCGCCCAGCTTCTTTGATTGGCTAAAAAATGTTCTGGCCCGTGTTAACCGTTTGTGCACGAATCACGAAGGTTCAGTGTCGGAGTTACTTAGTCCTGAGTGGCTTGGTCAAAGACGGACACGGCACCAGCAACCCATGGAGGTATAACAACAGCTGAGGTGTGTATATAGTATTGAAGTCTACTGTGTGCTCCGATTTTTACGCGAAAAGTCACTGGCCCTACTTATATGACATAATATGCTACAAATTACTTACGGAATAAGCCCTGTAAGAATGGCGGTAACTCCTCGTGGATCGTCTGTATTGTTCCTTCGAACAATATCCAAACAAAAGTTCTTTATTTTATGGAAATCTTATATTCCTTAGACTTTATAAGTTTGTGTTAAAGTTTTGACTTTTAGTTACCGATTGTACGTACGCTATATCATACGCCAACAACTTTTAAAATTTTTTAACAAAAATGTTTTGAAGTTTTAGTTTAAATACTTTTAGATCTGACGTCTCAAAGATATAGTATAAATAGCATTTTTTTTTAAATGCAGGATGTACGTCTTTGGTACTTCCATTTTTTTCCTCTATTATACGAAGTAAATTAACAATAACTTAAAACACAATTATTGCAGGTGTTCCAGGTGTTTAATAGATACTGCTTTATTGCATTCTCGGAACTTCAAAAATCATTTCATGCTGTAACTCGACACCACGCTTCAGAAATGTCCCAAAATTGACTTTACTCAAGATGCAAAAATAAAACCTTCATGATTCCGTTAAACTCTGTATGTGATTCTTTTTCCGTTTATTGTAAGTCTTTATCAGAATGCTGCTTAAAATTAAATCCAATTTTTTCTGTAGGGATGCAGAAAACGTTTTGGACCACCTCAATCGTCGCAAGCACCGCCCTGTGTAAGACTGCCGAGTTAGAAATAGGTGGTTCTCACAAGTCGAAAGCACAAAAAAAAATTGCACAAACGGAAATGAAACATATTCCGATACCTCTATTTTTTCAGCGGTGCATGGTGGTCGGGATAACTCTTTGGAAATGCTCATTTCTGTAGCCACTTTTGAAATGTTGGTTATATGGTTGACAAAATTAATTATGAAAAAATAAAACTCCAAATTCGCCGTTATGCAACTCGAACTATTTTGTAAAGGTTGTTTGCACCAAATTAGTTAAGTTTTAAAATCTGACTATTTCAAAATACGTTCTTCGTAAGCCATAAAGAATCTGTGCTAAAATCCTGACAGTTTCTTTTCTTTTTCTTATATTAGAGACGCAACAACCTTTTCAATTAAGTGTCATTTCCTAACAATGAAGACATCTAAAATTAGTAGGAAAATAAAAAAAAATGGTTGAGCGATAGAATTCCGATAAAATTGTTTCTGAAGAAAGAATTGCAGAGCGTTAGTATCGTAAACAGAACAATACACGTTTTAATTATATTAAAATGTTACCGCTTTTCCCATTTTTTCCCATATTATTTATTATTATCATCCTCATTACTTTCGCTGTGTAAATATTCTAATATGCCGTACCATAACGTCGTGTTTTCATAAACTAAATTCTGAAAAGTAAAAAAATTATTATTATTTACCGCTCAAAATAATACTAATTATAATTATTTACCGCTCAAAATTATAGTATCATAGCGTAAAAAAGTTATTGATTGTAATTACATTTATATAATCAAATATTTAGAATGAAATAATAAATTTCGAATGGATAACTTAAGGGAGTTTAAATGCAGAAATTTAAATAATACACAGAGTTAATAAGTTACAACGCAAAACATACGGAAACAACACATCCGAGGACAGTAACGTAATTCATTTGTGCAGGGAATATTATATATTTCCTATTTATGATGCGTAAATTTACGGCACACTAACGTGAAATACTCCGGGAATCTAAGGAAAACTTTACCAGCATGGTTTGAAGGATCTTCCAAATCAAAATAGACGTTGCTTTATAAAATTCATATGATATAAATTATTTTGTGTATTTAGTTTAACGTTTCGCGCACTCGTAATCCTCACGCATGCTTAATAATATCATTAACGACAGGTCGTACGCCCAACATAATCCGATATGGAGTTCTGCGAAGCGGAACGCACTGTTAAGCAGAATATTATCTCTTAACGACCGCGATCCGGAAACGAATGACAGTGCCGGTGCATATCTCGTCTACGTGGCTGATAGAGGTTTATTTTACTGTAACTTAAAACTACCTGCAGTAAATGGAAAGGAGAGAAAATAAAACTGAGGTGCGTTTAACATCCTGCGCTTACGCATCTCTAGCTATCGCTCTTCGTAGCAACAGCTTCTTCATAACAATATATCAACAGGTGTGAGATATTTCAAAAAATAAGATTGTAATGATTATATTTTAATTTTTGTTTGTTAGTCATAGATTTTATAGTACGTACATAACAGACTTAGCGTTGAAAAATGTTCAGTGCTAACGCGCATGCGTCATTAATTAAGGCCACCCAGCACAAACAACCACAGCCTCGATGGGTCACAGACTGTCGCCTCAGAGCTGTGGGGGACGGCATCGGCATTAGACGAAGATGACCGCAGGATTTCGTGACCGTCGCCAGGGTGATTATTTTGGCTTTCGAGTTGGAGCAGGCACGCAACAACGCAACTTCATCTCGGCAACGGCATCGTGAAGATAACCTGCTGCAGTGCGCGGCGAAACTACGGCCATGCCGCGAACACGTGCGCGCCGTGGCTCCCACTCGCAACGCAACTTCAGATTTGTCCCGCCGCCGCCGCCCTCGAGGATGCGATACCAAGATTACTCGCATGACGTAATTACGGAGCGGGCGGGATAGCCGCAGCGCTATCAAGACACCGGGATTTCAAAGGGGCAAAGGGCAATTTGGTCGGCCCGCGTAGGTCAGCCGGGTTAACCACATTAAACACACCACTGTAGCTCGTTCGCTGTTAGTTCACACTCGGGAAATTTATCTCCGCGAAAATCAAATTCTGTAGCCATAACTTTTCAAGTCCGTTATTATAGTAACAAAAGTCAGTTGGTTTGTTGCTTCACTATTAATATTGTTAAACTTATACATAATCACCCTAGGTCGTAATTCCCCCTTAAGTTATTAATAAGCTTTAATTGCGATCAAAAATATTTAATTGAAATAAACTATAATTAGGGCCACCGCGAAATGATTTACGCGGAGCCTGAACTTCAATATCCTATGTGCACGCTTTTCGTTTGGCTGGAGGCCGCTTGCCTTTGTGTCTGTGGTTCGCGGGCAGACAGATAAGACGCGTAACAATTCAAATACAATACAATCACGAAAGCGGTTCCGAACTAAAGTGCTTTGGAACACAACTTGCCCTGAAATATTTTCGCGAAAAACACTTGTCGCTAACTATTATAGCGCATTTTAATTACATTGCGAAATAATTTTTCTCCTTTCTTATTAACATGCGTCAGCACTAATAATGCCGGTGTAACCTCTGATCCTCCCCTTCAGGCAGTGAAATCCCCCCCCCTCTCCCCTTAAAAAATTTCTGACTACTTCACAGGAATTATTCTGATGTTTTTGTTACAAAAATTGTACCTCCTTTGACAGGCTGCAGGGCACTGCGTTCCTAATACAGAAAATACAGTTCCTTCAAAAGAACAACTACAGCAATATTTGGATTGTTCCTGCAACAGCATGTATAGCCGTAGTATAATTACGTAACATCGTAATGCTAGCAAATAAGTTAAATGGTTTCTCCCCGGAAAACCGATTGTAGGTCTATTCTGTACTCCTTGAATTCAACGTTGACTGCCTTGCTCCGTGTAAAATTAGGCATTGAATTAGGAAAAGTAGTTCCTTGTTTTAAAGTCTGATTAAAAATTTAACGGATCACTTTCCTCATTCGCTGATTGTTTGAAACTGCGAAATTATTAGTAATGTAAATACGACACTTGTAAGCCAGTTCTTAATATCACGGGCATAGAACAAACAGAAACGAAATTTAAGAAATACGGTATCACAGAATAAAGAAAGACACTTTTATTAAGATGTTAAGACATGGAACTACTTTTCCTGTATCGCTGCGAACTTCGTTTAGAGTATGACAGTAAGTTTCTGTGTTTAAAATATACACAAGTAGGAGTAGGGACTTTGTTTTTTCAGAGATTGATGTGAGACCTTTCAAACCCACTTTAATTTACGGTTTCAGGTGTTGCAAGCAAACGATTTTATGATATGAGCTGTACTTAAGTCGACACAACACTTGTTTCGTTGCCAAATGAGCTGTAGACTATATGTTCGGCTACTGTGATATGAACTAGTTATGACCTAGATCAGTAAGACTTCATGCGAATCATTTATCCACAAGTAAGATAATTGGTCATTGAGCTTCACAGTGTGCAGTACAGACCAAAAAAATTACCTACGCGTGCGTAATGTACATAATTGTGCAAACTGGGTCCGAATGGGCTAACAGTGAATACCTTATACGCGTGGCGGAAGGATACAAACTAAGTTTGAAGAAGAATAGGAGCAGGGTTCGCTCAACCGCGAACCGCCTGTAATAAAGTCAAAGTAGCAAATTGCTTCAAACAGATGTGGCAGCCAATGGACGTAGGCCGGTTTTAAGGTGGAAACATGACAGCCAACAGCAAAATATGACGCGAAATTGTAGGGTCTGTGTTGATGAGTAATGCCGGGGGAGCCGGGCACCGACCCGACCTCATCACTTCCACGAGCGTGACGTATCAGCGATCAAGGTCACACAGCACCAATTTGTCAATGCGCGTTTGTCGCCGTCCCCTACAGGCGATCTGTGGTTACACCGTCGAGGCAGAAAATCCTTTGTAATTTACATAAACGAGATTCTCCCACGCTCCGTGTGTTCACAAACCGGCAACGACTGTAATTAATTATTACTAGGGCCACCTGTTTTTTCGCGAAAAGATTTATGCTCAAGCTAGACTTCAACTTCTTATGTGCATGCTTGCAAATTTCCTTTGATCATTGACCCTATGTTTCATTT
This sequence comes from Clitarchus hookeri, assembly GCA_002778355.1. Taxonomy (NCBI): domain Eukaryota; kingdom Metazoa; phylum Arthropoda; class Insecta; order Phasmatodea; family Phasmatidae; genus Clitarchus; species Clitarchus hookeri. The sequence continues at coordinate 846,829 of NQII01000380.1, read as the reverse complement.
TTTTTTTCTGAAGGGGCGCATCCTATGTAAGTAGGCTAACTACGTGAGATAGAAATGGGAGCACGTTTTAGGTGAGTGTCAGGCCCCAGGCCTATAAACTTTACAAACAAAAACTGGGTGTAGGAGGAACATGCATCAATCGGCCAAGTGAAGTTTTTGAGTACCAAGCCAGCGTTTGTGGCCTCCCCCCCCCCCTTATCACTCCCCAACTCCTATTCAACTTGATGTGAGGGAGTAAAGGGATTTGGGTGGTTCTTAACAGCGAGCTCTTGAGAGCCGATGAGGGTTATTAAGGTGAGTATGGAGCAGCGCCGGAATGAAAGGGTGGGGGAAACGGGAGATCCCCGAGAAAACCCGCCGACCAGCGGCATCGTCCGGCACGACTCTCACGCGCTACAATCCGAGAGTGACCCGGCCGGGGATGGGATCCAGTTGACCTTTGTAGGAGGCGAGCAGGCTAACCGCCTAGTCACCGCGGGCCCTAAACTAGGACTAAGCCCTTGGAAAGGTCATGGTAAACCGGCGAGGCAACCGGAGGAAACCCATGACGATGCTGGGTAAGTTCTCCATGCCAGGAAGGAAAAGATAAAAATCACGCAGTGTTTAACATGTAGTGTTAGCAAATGTACGAAGGCGAAAGATAAAGACGAGCATTGAGGCGAATGGTTGGCTCGTGATCCCATTGTAAAATAATCCTATCCCCTGGCGGTTGCCCGAGGGCGGGCGATGTATCGTGATTGGCTGGCAGTCACATAAGAGAGTTAAAATCATCCAACCACGATATTGGTTCTGAACTAACGTGTATTGAAGTACAACTAGTCGTGGAATCTTTTAGCGAAAAAACGTGCGGCCCTAATTATTACAACAGTATTCGCTCAAAAATATTCCAGTTTCATTTTTTTCTTTGGAAAAGTATTGTATGACGTAGCGACGTCTGTGCACTGTAAAAATTTACCGAGTTAACTTGCTAAACTCTTATGGAAGCTTCTATGGGAAACTTGCTGTATATCACGCTGAAAATATAGAAATGTTAAAGGTCGCTGTTATACAAATTTGGGAACTACACAAAGAGTTTAACTTTTTCCCTGAACAAACATAGGAAAGCTACCATGGATGAATGGTGGTGCTTTCTTTCGCCTATGCACGGGTAAGGGAAACTTGCTAACAGTTTATTAGAGCGTACGCCTTTTTTTATTGTACAGGCCTGATATCTGGAGACCTGCAAAATTTGCGTTGTTATTTTGTAACATGCTAGACTGTACTGCCAAGGTACTAACTTGAGCAGAATTTGTGATTCCACCGGTTGTTGGAAAACATACGGTGCCGTTTATCAGTCTGGTCGCTTTATTGGACATTGATTGCTCAGCCGCTGAGTCTTCACTATTGGTAAAAACTAACATTAGGACGTGTCACATAACCTGTCGGCCAACGGCAAAAGTCAAAACGACCATACAGCTTCTTGGAGTTTAGTCTACAGCTATTAAATAAAGCGAATTTTTCAGGTCCCCGCTGACACCACCATAATAATTTACTAACTCCGTCGCGCTACACGAGTAACAATTAAAACTTATCTTGTCTATCAGGAACCGGCGATAACTCGCACACACTAATTTTAAGATTCAGTTTTTGGACGCGGAATATTTATTTAAGCGGTTTGTAGCCCACCATCATGAGAAGGGTGGTCATCTATTTATGTGCTTCTCCTGAAAACGATAGGTTCAAACTTCAGCATTTGATTTTGTTTCTGTGACTTTGAAAATTCGCAGAAGACATAAATTACTGTGAAATAACTAGGGACGGGTGTTTTTCGCAAAAATATTTATGGGCATGCTAGATTTCAATATCCTACGTCCACAATCACAACTTCCTTTGGTTATTGGCCAGGTGTCTACATGAGAAGATATTTTCCTATTTGACTCGGGCAATCGTAATAAAGTACTCCGATACCGAACGTCCGTGATTCGCGGGCAGACACTTGAGGCACGTGACATTTAAAATAATCCAACCACGAAAGAGCATATGAACTTAAGTGTTTTGGAGTGCAACTGGTCCTGAATTCTTTTTGCGAAAAACACCTGTCTCAAGAAGTAACTAATAAATAAAGGCTGTGAAAACTAATGTCAGAATTTAAATAGACTGCATGCATCCACTGTAAATTCGAATTGAAAAAAAAAATGGACGCCCTAACGCTTTGAGTGCGGTACAAGTTGACTGAGAGGCAAGACAAGTTAGAAGTGAGTTACATATGTTCACGGTTGCATGACCATTGGTTTTGTATTCATATTAAAAATCGTCCTACTGGTTCACACAACATCGGACACGCTTACTAACATTGCACAGCGTTCATTACTGGCCGGCTCTCTACCATTATAATACCGACTTGGAACTGGCCAAATCAAATGTTCTTTCCTACCTGGAATAACGTACAATCTATCCTGTTAATTTGAGGAATTTACACTTTCAAGTGTTTTTGACTTAATATTACGTCGCAGAGAACCCTGTGAAAACTACTGGTGAAGTAATATATTTTTCGTCCGTGTCTTGGAACAATACGTAAGTCACAATATTACGGCAAAGTCCTTACAACTCGGTTGAATCCAGGCGACGTAATATTACGTCGCTAGCACCCAAAGTGTTAAACGAATAACAGAACACGTCGGTCAAGACAAGAACTAAAAAAACCAACGGGGATCTCGGAAATGGAAAACCAGTTGCTTGCCAGTTCTTTGTCGCCCGGTTGTGTAAATGTTTTTTGCACGCGGTGTAATGTTTTCGTAATTTTTTTATTTGTGCTTGGCAACGAGCACAGTCGATTTGAATTTTCGTGGTTATCATACGAAACCGTTGCAATTAAACTCCAGAGATATTAAAGAGGGTGATGACGAATTGAAGGGTCTAATCAGACTTTCGAAACGAATTCCTTAGATTTGTTGAAAGAAAGAATACCCAGCTAAATTTCAACTCGTGGTGTGAAATTTCGTGTGTGTGGATTAATCCTGTTTCGGAAACGTGGAACGAGTACAAAATTCAGATAAAGTAGAAACGCTTAAATTTTCGTGCTAGCATATTTAAAAAAAAAATTGTAGCCTCTTGTTATAATAATGATTGAGGGATAAATTTTTTTAATGGCTTGTCTTTTTGGGCACAAATAAACGTTTAGTATTGGAGTACCAGAATTTTCACTGGCCCAGAGAAATGAGGGTATATTTTCTCCCACAAAAAAAAGTCAGGTCTTCGCGGTATCTTCACAATTTTAAAATCAAATCTTTGAAAAATCATTTCTTGTATGAGGTGTTTGGTTGTTACCTAAATACACATGTTATGTTTTACAATCGTCTTATACTTCTGTTAACGTAGGAGTTTCTTATATTTTGTTAAATTGAAATTTTACGTATATTTTATCTATAAATTAAAAATTTATATTTTTTATTAATATGAATTAATGAAGAGAGAAAATGTGTGTGTTGGTAATGCCAGATAATAAAAAGTTCCCATGAAAATATTATTAAACTGAGTGCGCATGAATAAAGTGCGTTGTCCCTCTTAGTGTAAATGAGCTTTATTTGCATGAGACGAAGGAATAGCCTGAAACTACAACTTTAGCAGGGCTTCAGAAAATAGGGAAGTAACTACGAATGGACTATTTGTACGAAGTAAATGGGAAGTTAGTAGTCAGTCGTCTTTTCAAGATGTGTCTAGTTGACTGGCAAACGATTGCGTTTTTACGCGCAGAGGCACGACGAAACCCTAAACCCCCCCATCATGGATAAAGACCTGCAAAATTCACATTACTATTTAGTAACATGCTAGACGTAACTGTGATATTCCTTTACCAGTGTAGTTCGTGATTTCATTGGTAATTGACCACTATACGGTGTCATTTATCTTCGTGACTGTTTTACTGGAGATTGAGTGTTCAACCACTGAGCCTTCGCTATTGGCTGAAAGCGTCCTTGGAACAAGTCACACATGTTGTCGGGCCAATGGCCATACGACACAAGAGCACACAAAATTTTGGGAGTTCAGTCGCAGCCACAAAATAACTGCAAATTCTGCAGGTCTCTCTACCCATGGGTGGCAGGCGTTGGCGAAAGGTTCGGAGAGACCGGTGCTCGTGAAAGTCCCATGTGGGGTGTTGAAGGGGGGAGAAGGGAGAGGTAAGTGACTTCTAGCCGTGGGAACCAGGGCTTCCCTGCCGTGCCAACGGATTTCCCCAGCCGCCGGTCATAATTTCGGTAACGTGACGTGTGACGTTCCGATACCTCCTGACTCCCGCTGCAGTCGCGGACATTCGTCCCCCGCGTGCTGCGAAAAGGAGCCTCTGCCACAGAATATACAGGCTGATTCTAAAATCACGGGACAAACATTGAGGGGTGGTAGAGCTCACTAAAACAAACAATTATCGTATAGGAATATATGGGCGGGAGTGACGCGTTGAGGCACAAACACAAAAATAACGCATGAAATGCAACACATTGTTTATTTAAAACGTCGCCGCTAAATGCCTTTTCGCAGCAATGTTTATAATAATTGCTCAAAATTGCTACCACCGACAATAATGCAAGCTTGGTAGCGTCGGTGGAGTGATTGGCGAACAGATTCAAATACGCCGGGTATTTCACGCACGCCACCATTGTCAGCCAATCACGCCATATGTAGAGGTCGCCAAGCATGCGTGACTGTTGGGGGATGCATTTCCAGCAACTGTTTTCACATTTTCTGTACGGAATCACTCGTTAAGTATGATGCTAATGAACATTTTATGTTTCCGTTAATGTGTTATGTTTTTGTGTTTGTGCCTCAACGCGTCACTTCCGCCCATATATTCCTATACAATAATTGTTTGTTTTAGTAAGCTCNTTTTTTTTTTTTGTGAGCTCTACCATCCCTCAATGTTTGTCCCATGATTTTAGAATCATCCTGTATAAAGTAGAAATATACGAAATTGCGTGGTGGTTCCTTTGATGTGGGCGTAGCCATTCGCTGATTGGCTGCCCGAGGCTCTGGGCCGGATCCTGATTTATAGAGACCCGGAAATTTCGCGGATTCATTTGGCAGCAAGCTAGACTCCGCAAGCCTCAATTGGTTAGCCTCAGTTATTTAGCCTCAGTTGGTTATCCTCAGTTAGTGCCTAACCGCCACCGCCGAACCCTCGTACGCCACCGAAGGGCCTTGGTGTCGTGAGACCGGGAGCCTAGACTCCCATAACTCACAGGGTGCTTGTAAAACAAATGCACCCCGACACATACTCGAATAATTTGGTCGGCGGCGGGGCGCCGTGTAGCTGTTTTTTGTTGAGCACCTTACACGTGTTAATGCTGTTTATTGGTGTTGCCTATTTCAAAGTAAAATTACGTGTTCTTTTGTTTTTGTGTTTGGTGGGGGAGTGAAGCTCCCCTCCAGCCACCCGGCTGGAGTGAATGTTGGTGTCGTGATGTCTGTCTAACATGTTGGTCTGTTGTGTGCAAGTGTGCTAATTAATCTCGCATGTAACGTGTAGGTAAGTCCCTAGTCTCCCGGGGCAACCCTCGGGGTACGTTTCATCGTGTGGTCGTGTAGTAACATTGGAAAGAAAGAGATTATTTTTCCATATATATATATATATATGTGTGTGTGTGTGTGTGTGTGTGTGTGTGTGTGCTGAGGGCACTTAGTCATTCAGTAAATAAATGAGTGAAACAAATTAAAGTAGGAAAACTAAATATATACATTTGCTTATGGCATACATTTTTCCCTTGGCGCCGAAGGCGCTTAAATTTATTATCAAGAGGTTATGTGGGTTGCTTTATGCGACTATCCAAAGTAATATGTTCTAAAATTAAATTATTTTCATTAAATTGCTTGTAAATTAAAAGTGTGAGTAGTTATATTCTTAGTCTAGTTTATTTCAGCACTGAAGTTGCGAACCTGTTGTGAATAAAGAAGTCATTATTAGTATGCTAGAGGGGCCCTTGGTACCAGAACCTATTCAGATGCTAGTCAAAGCAGGGATTCCCCTGTCTGTTCTTCTGTACTGTTTTCTTCTTCTCGACCTGAAACGTTGATAGTAATGATAGGAATATTTTTATTTTTTATTTTTTATTATGTATTTTTTAATTATTTTACGTTTTTGTTGTTATTATTATTTAAGTAGTATTTGATTATTATCAGTTTTGTTTAGTTGGGGCTATTTCCCACCTTTCCCGAGTTCCTGCATAACCAGCCTGGGCAGGGCGCCCTCTGTGTGACCGATGCAGTACGCCTACGTATGTTGGCCTTTGAAGTAATGTGGAGAGTAACGAGATAGGTATTGACCCTAGCCCTGTGTGCTGGCGACTGATGTGTTTCGGCTAGAGCCATTATTTCTGTTTTCCTAACCTACCCTATTGCTAAGTGTTAAGTGTACGTCCGAGGTAGCGACGGGTGCTAAATGCGTCTCAGAGCTAAGCCCCTTACGCCTACAGGAGAGGGACTCGCATGCAAAGGGACGTGCATCGTGGCAGAGACGGGTTGGGCAGCCATGGCCGCCAATTCGTGCTGTGACTGCCTCCCTAGAATGTATCTATAGCTGAGGCTATATCTAAGAAAAAAAGGGGGGGCCGGCATAGGCACTGTAAAAAACCCCTCCAGAAAGGAAAGAAGTTCAAAACTTATTCATGCATTAGTTAAAATACTACGGTAAACAGCTGGTGTGGATTCCATGCTCTTTAATGTGAAGTTGAAAACCCTTTGCAGAGAGGGGGGCGAGGCTTGTGGACGCAGGCGCCCTTGAGGTTGGACTGCTGCCAATATTTCTGCGCAGACGAACCAGCATAATAACATTGACATCGGCACTTGAATGCCCCCCCCCCCCTGGCAAAAACGTCGAGTGCGTCGGAAAACTGGGTAGCTGAGTCATGGCACATACTCTATCTTCGCTCTTCGCACTGACATCAGTGTCTCGACGCCGTGGGTGAAGGCGGGAAGCAATAGTCCGGGCAGCCACCCCCTTCCCATCCTCCAAAATGGTCCGTGGGTCTTGGGTGAGCTATTAAAATAGCTCGGCGGGACATACGGGACCTACCAGCGATGGTGGCGAATCCGCTGGCCCATGAGTGAAGGCTGAGGTCAGGGATGCTTCCAAGGTCCGATGCATTCCATTCCATTCCTCACGCATCCACAGTCGGCAGCCCGCAGAATCCAGCAGTTAGGTTTGCTACACCATATTTCAGGACGTCGAGATCCCCCTCCCCGCCTTGATCGTTGGGGCTGCACTCCCGCACGATGCACTTCGCCATCCCGTACTGAGCCACCCAGGTTCCCGACGTCCACGACGGCGGCGCTTTCGCACCAGCCAGTTGGTCCACGGGCCGGCATTGGTATATTCCCTGCCATCCCAGAGCCTGGGGATTCCCTATCCGCCGCCACCTGGGGACGCGACGAGTTGCGGAGTAGTCGCCGCACCCAAGATGCGGGACGCCGCGCTCGCAGAAGACCCTCGCCTTCGCTGGTCCCAAGATGCGGGCAGATCCCGGAGAGAGAGCAGCCACGAGCACGATGTTCACCCCACGACAGCTCGGCTCGTGGCTAGAGCCAGAGTCGCTAAGTCGCTAAGTTTATAGGGGGCCCATTCCCCTAATAAAAATATATACCTCTTGGCAGTTGCGGGTCGATATGCTTAGGCCTAAAAGGCCTTTGCACTTACCTGGGATTTGTGGTGAACTTGGTGGAATGAATGAACGTGGTAGTATGGTTTCATGGGTGATATTGAGTGATGTGCTGCTTGGTCATCGGAGGTCCCCTCCCCGCCGTCCCACATCTGCAGCACCATTCATAATGCCGCAGCCGCGAAGAGTAAAGGACGTTGTAGCCACTGGACCCTCCATCCCAACTCCCATATGCCATTTCTGGCATCATGAGTAGTCGGACTTTTGGTTTCCAGTCTGGAGAATGCAGTTTTCGCATACCCGCTCCCAAGCCGCACCCAGCCACAGTTTTTTCCCTCCTTTAGAGAGCCTGGTGGGTATTACCCCTCAGGCCCCTCTGGGAAGGGGGGGGGGGGTAGTGTGGTTGGACTTACGGGGTGTTACCCTTTAGAGCCAGAGCCAGTTTTATTAAAAAGTGTTAAATTCCGTCCCTGACCGATCAGAGAATTCCGAGACGAAAAGATGTATGTAATGTGTTAAGAATTTACGTTTTACTGCGATTTGGGGCGTTTTATTGTGGTTATTTGGTTTTGATATTTGATTTTATTATAGTTTATTTTATTTTAATACTGAGTATTAGTTAGTGTTGTCCTAAAATATTTGTCTGTTTAATGAGGTAAAATGGGCGAGTGGTGTGAGAAGCAGCATCTGCTTCTACTGTAGTGTTGTCATGGCTTTCGCCTGTGTAATTATAAGCCTAAAGTGGTTCATTAGGGCTGTGAAATGTGTTTCTCGCAGAAAAGCGGTCAGTTCATGCATTTCTGCTAGCATGGCCGTGTTTTCTGTTGTGTGTTGTTGTCCCTTCTCCTTTTTTCTTGTGGCTTTCCCTCTGCTGTTGTGTGGGTGCTTGTTCCCTGTGAGTGTTTTCCTGTTCAGTCTGCCTTTTCTGTTATTGAAGCGGGAGAAATTCAGCCTTTGACTGAATGTTTGCTCGCGTGTTTTCCCGGATTTCCTGCCTAGTGTCTCGTGTTTGTTTGGCGAGTTTAGGTCACATTCTTTGTTTGCTTTCCTCAATGTGCTTCTGGATCACTTCGCACTGTTTCCGTACAGCCGAGTGTCCTGTTTTCTTGCAGAGTTTCACATTTCCACTTTGCTTTGTCCTGTTCTTTATTGGTACAGTCTGCCTTTGTGTGCGGTCCCGTACGCAGAGCGCAGATTGGATGAAGTGTGCAAGTATTTCTAAGTGTGGCCCAGCGCACAACAACGCATGCACTGCACCCTTTCGTCCTTTAAGTGTTGTGTGTCTACGTTGTGTGTTAGCCCTTCGATGACTATTTTCATTGGCCTTTCGTTTTTCTCAGCGTGTGCGTAATAAATAGGGTATCTCATGTTTTCGAAGGAACTTGCTGAACATAGACTGCTTCTCCGCACTTACAAGAACCTTCAAGTGTTGTGTGTTGGTGACTGTAAATTTCGCAAAGAATGATTCGCCAAATTGATGTGCCAGGTATTTAAGTACCGAGGTGTCAGAGACGTACAACCGGGAAGCGCGTGTTTTTGGACATGTGTTTTCATGTGTTACAACCGTGTTGGAGCTGTCCTGGCTATCATTTGTGTAGTTTTCTTCTCTCAGTGGTGAGGAGGCGTTCGTTCTATGTTGGAACAGCTGCACGAGATTGCGTCTGATTTCCTGCGGGTGCTGTGTGTCTCCTGCTTGGTATGTGCCAGTCTGTGTTGCTGAGCTCGAGGTAGCGGAGGAAGACGGACAGCAGTCGCCTTTCGCGTGTACTCCTTACCTCCAACTTCCTGTCGCCCTGTCGACTCCATCGTGTCCTTGTGTGCCTACCAACCCAAAGTCCCCTCGGTAGCTGACCGAGCTACCTCAAGGGTTGCGAAAGATTTCCTATTGGCTGAGCTGCAAGCTGGCGAGCGAGTTACCAGGCGCTGATTGGCGAACAGCATCCCTACACGTTGCTGTACAGCGCCGCCATTTTGCTGGAGTGTGCTGTTGGAGTTCGCGGAAAAAAAAAAAAGCAGCCGTTTCACCTCCGTACGCACTCTGCGACGCGCAGAACGCTCGGGGGCCGGAAGACGGGAAGGGGGTTGGCGACCGGAAGCGGAGGTTGCGTCCTCGGGCTGCCGAGCAGTCGCGTGACAGAGCGAAGGAAGGGTGGAAGCCCCGCACGGCCAGGGTGGTA
>NQII01000380.1:818953-836861 GCA_002778355.1 Clitarchus hookeri | reverse complement strand
GACCGTGACCTACAACGCCCTCTCCCCCCGGGCTGACCGACCGCAGTGAAAGTGGCCCGCCGAGAAAGTCTATCTCCCCCCCTCCCCCCACTTCGTCGTCGTCGGGGAACGACCCACAAACACGCCGGCGACCGGCGCGCTCTTGTCCGCTTCTCCTTACACCGTGTGCAAGTGGACATCTCTCCCCCCGTTCATTCCCGTAGTCGCGTGTCGCGCAGGACACGTGGTCGACTGAGCACTTTAATTTACACTGTGAGGACTGAGCTCGAGCACAGATTACCTAACACTTTGAGTGCGGTACAGATTTACGGACAAGTAAGACATGCTAGAAGTAAGTCACCTATATGCACGACTGCGTGACCATCAGTTGTGTTAGTCTCTCCATTCCCATTTACAACAGCCCTATTGGTTCACGCAACACCGGACAGGCTTACTCCACTGTACATCGTTCATTACTGGCCGGCCGGCTTTCGATCAGTATAATGCTGAGTTGAAAGAGTCCTAAACAAATGTTCTTTCCTACGTATAACAATGTACTATCAACCCTGCATATCTAAGTAATGTACACGTTGAGTGTTGATGACGTAATATACGTTGCAGAGAACGTTATGAACACCGCTGGCTAAGTAATATTTCATCGCCAGTGTCTCCAAACAATGCAGATGTAATGTTACAGCAAACTCTATACAGCGCAGTTAAAGTCAGACGACGTAACATTACGTCGGTAGCGCTTATTGTTAAGAACACAGAGGTGAAATAGTCGCTTACAGTATTCCGCGAACTCCAGTCGCACACGGGGCCGCGGTGGCTGAGCGGTTAGACTGCTCGCCTCCCACCTCCCCGGCCGGGCCACTCCCGGATTTTCGCAAGTGGGAATCGTGCCGGACGATGCCGCTGGTCGGCTGGTTTTCTCGGGGATCTCCTGTTACCCCCACTTTTGCATTCCGGTGCTGCTCCATTCTCACTTCATTTCACTCTCATACTCGCTGCATACTGCTGCTTAGTTTACATCGCACATCGCGTCCGAATTGCTTTGTTTGTTTATAAGTTGTTTGAAAGATTGTTGCTAATGAGGGGGGAGGGGAATGATTAAGTGAAATATTTTAAAATAAATTATTTCTTATTATGTCGTCACAGAAAACCAAGTCTGAGACACGAAACAAACACGGAAAAACGAGCTGAGGGTAGCTGTAGTCAAAAACATTAATAAAATGTATAATAAATTCCAAAATAAATTTTGTCAGATTAATATTAAAATAGAATGCAAAAAACATTATTACAAAACAAATTTTTCAACAAAAAAACATTTAAAAAAAAAACAAGGACAACCCAGATGAATACATGAAAAGACGAGCACTGAGATCAAGACATACATTTTTCTTTTTCACACAAGACATAATGACACAACGATGAAGTAACCGCCACAAGGCTAGACGGCACAACGACAACACAGAAGAACACGATAGGCCTTCTCAGACGACCTTGGACGAGCAGCTACTCTCGGCTCGTATTTCCGTGTTTGTTTCGTGTCTCAGACTTTGTTTCCTGCGACGACATAATGAAGCAATGGCGTACGTAGGAAAATATTTCACTTAATAATTGTTTGTTTATCTTCCACCCACTCGAAATATGTGATTGTGACAGTGTCGATGTTTTGTTTTTTTTTTTCGCGCGTGTCCTTATTCCTTTGTCACGTTCGCGAGGTCAATAAGTGCAATCTTTCCGCCCTGAAATGTGTAGCAGTGCCATCTCATACGGCGTCCGTCGCCGACAGATCACCGCTCGGTTGTAAAACGCATCGCATCGCATCGCATCGCTGTGTTGTGGAACCAGCGTATGGTTTAACGCTGCGCTCCCCTCTGTAGTCGGCGACTCGGTTAGGTGCGTAGCGGTCACGCTGAACTGCCGATTCGGAGCGTGTTCTGGCCGTTGCCTTGCGAGTCCACGTTGTTCCAGGCAATGTCAAAACATATTGAGACAGAATAATATAATAGTTAATAAGTTTTATAGAAACATATATTTTGAAAATATAAAAAAAGAATATTAAACTTCTATTAACTTACTATACTTAAATTAATTCAATAAATAAATATTGAAATAATAATTAACTTAAACCCAATAAAAAAATTAAATAATTTAAAGACAAAGGTAAATAACATTTCCAAGCTAAATATATTAACTTATCATAACGAAACCGAGGTAAAGTACCTCGAATTCAAACAAACAAAAAAAAACAATTTTAATAAAAAAATATTATGGAAAATAAATTACACCCAAAAAAAATACACAATAATAATATTATAAACAGAATTATTGAATCGCCTGTGGCAACGGGAGTACCGGGAAATCCCGAGAGCGCACGAATTCCGCGAAGAAGCGGTTTCGAACCATCGCCGCGATGCCACAGGATAAAATGTAAGCATGCAGAAAGTAGATGGCGTGGCGATCCCTTCGACGTTTGCGTATCCATCCTCTGGCTGCAGCGCGAGATCCTGGGAACAGGCCTTGTGTCTGGTTGGCTTACTACACGCGCTGCGAAACTTCTCTGACTGCTGGGCTCCCGGCTGGCGAGTAGGTTTGCCAGGCGCTGAACACGTTGCTGGTCGGCGTCGCCATTTTGTCGGTGTGTGCAGCCGGAGTTCGCGGAACAAGCGACTGTTCACCTCCGTAAAGGCGATATCACACGATACCATATTCCGTAAAAGCTCGTGCGAGGTCCGCCATATCGGCCGGTATACGGGCTAGTGTGGCACCCGTCATGGCATTTCCCGCCTTGTACGGCCAGATTTCGTACCAGGTTTGGTAATAGGACACGTCCTATTTTTCGTGGAAGGTTCCCATACCAGGTTTCGTACCTGGCCAATTACAACGCAGTTTCAGAGCGTAGGGCGCTCCTGGTGGCTACTACTTGAAACGAGTTGATGAAGAAACCGAAAAGGGTCGCCTCCATCTTGAATATATTTCCGTGAGGTTGAAACACTTTCAAATAGATTAAAAATACGACAACGACTAATTGGCGATAACAACTTTTAATTACTGTTTAAAACGGTTTTAAATATATTAAAACTTTACCTACACAATAAAAAATTAATTCACATGGTTCTTGTAGGTACAGTTTGTAAACACAAAACTAGAATGTAAACTGGTAGCACAGTATTAAAGTCATGGCGCCCGTGAGTCAAATGACAATTTTGGGCGTGAGTTAGAAACTCCGTCGGACCCCAATTTTTTTTAATCATTAAATGTTACATGCCAGCCGCCAGTATCTTTAAAGAATGCGTAGTATTACGCAAAATTCTTTATAACTAATTGATTTCAGATGACATAATATTACGTAGGCAGCACTCGGTGTTATATATATAGTATACATATACATATATACAGTATACATATGATAAACATTCTATAATAAATTTCGATAAAACCTTTTGTTAACAAAACTTAGTAAAAATAGTGGGTAACTTAAATATCAGCGATATTGTGTGATCTTTATATGATTCTTGCAGTAGGGATAAGTAATGAACTGATGAACTGAACCATATGGTTCACGTTATCATCAGCGTTTTGAATTATTTCGGCTTTTTTTAACAGTCTTCGGTTTCGTGTTCGAATATCGGACGAGGAAGCCATTTTTGGATTTTTAAGACGATTCTCTGTCAACATTCCTTCCGACATAAAAGTGATAGTGTAAATTAGACCGAGAAAATGAAAATAAAAATCTTCATTTTGCTCGGAAAGATAACGTCTCTTGAAGAATGTGAATTACGAATGTCGCTGAATTCACTTGCCCGTCGTCTCCTGACTACCTGCGACCACAACTACGTCCACTAGCGGCAGAACGTGAATACAATAGTAAGAGAGCTGCCCTCGTCTTCGGAGAGCATTGGAAAGCGTCGAACGTGTGGCAACAAGTCAAACAAAAAAAAACAGTATGCCAGTGAAATATGTTCAACATAAGAAACACGGAATTCCTGAACGTCCAGTCTTGCTTCAGGCTTGAATTTGAAATCAGGTGGAAGGTTATTATTGGGGCCATGGCGTCGTGCGGTTAGCGCACAAGGTTTCCCACCACCTCTGGGTTCTATTCCCAATCGACGCGAGACCGGATGTTTGCACGTAAAAAAATTCGATAGCCTACCGTTGACAGACGAATTTTCTCAGGGCTCTTACATTTTACCACCGAGTGTGCTTTAAGTAGGGCCAGTGACTTTTTGCGTAAAAATCGGAGCACACAGTAGACTTCAATACTATATACACACCTCAGCTGTTGTTATATCTCCATTGGCTGCTGGTGCCGTGTCCATCTTTGACCAAGCCACTCAGGACTAAGTAACTCCGACACTGAACCTTCGTGATTCGTGCGCAAACGGTTAACACGGGCCAGAACATTTTTTAGCCAATCAAATAAGTTGGACGACCTTACAGTGCTCTGGACTGTATCTTGTCTCGAAATCTTTTCGCGAAATATCACTGCACTTAGCTTTAAGTATACAGGTGAAACAGCCGCAGCCGCCAGCAAAATGGCGGCACTGGCCAGCAACATGTCGCAAAGCCATTCGCCAATCAGCGCCTGGGGGGCCGCGGTGATGTAGAGGTTAGACTACTCGTCTCCCAACTAGGTGAACCGGGTCCGATTCCCAGCGAGGTCGCTCCCGGATTTTCGCACGTGGGAATAGTCGTGCTGGACGATGCTACCGGTCGGCGGGTTTTCTCGGGCATTTCCCGTTTCCCCCGTCCTTTCATTCCGGCGCTGCTCCGTACTCACCTCGCCTCACACGCATCGTCTCTCAAGACCTCGATGGTAAGAGCCGCCAAAATCTCTCCTCTACATGTCTACGATTGTGGGCACGTGTACGAGTTAACATCAGACTTGACAATCTCAGAAAGGTGGCTAGGCCACGGGTTTTGACTCGAGACAAAGACCCCGCAGAAAATAGCGATGGCCTCCACGGAGGGAATTCCGTGAAACAATAGAAATATGACACAAATAAGCGGCGAATTCGTACAGCTTTGTCAAGATGGGCGTATCGTCCGTCCGCTCGTGCACGCTTAGTTTGCACATTTAGTAACTTAATCATGCCCTGTCTTTCAACAGCCTGCCCGTTACTTCGATAGACATTATACGTGAATATGTGTGTGCCCCGACTTCCCAGTAGCAGTTGCTTCGTGGCTGTTCCTCAGGTCCCGTCGGAACGTCAGACTAAAGACACAGAATGGTTAACACGCGAGTGAAACAGTCGGCTTATACTGCGAACTTCAGGCCGCACGCGCCTACTAAATGGCGCCACTAACCCGCAAAATGTCGGAACGCTGTTCGCCAGTCAGCGCTTGTTCTACTGACGTGTAGGCTAGGCTCTCGCAGTCCTCTGTACTGACGAGCCTCGACGAATTGCTGCTGCCTCAGTGAGTAGCGAGTTTTATAACAGGATTCGTATACAATACAGAAGTAAAAAATGACGTGCGGCCGTTCCTTCGATTTGTGCGCACTCATTCGCTGATTGACCGTGCAATGCTCAGTTACTGGTCTTCTGTATCATTAGCTACTACGTGCTGCGAAATGTTGCGTTATTGGCCGGGCTGTCTGCTGGCAATTAAGTTACCAGGCGTTGATTGGCGGACGGCGTTCCGACACGTTGCTGATCAGCGACGCCGTTTTACTGACATATGCGGCTGGAGTTATCGATGTAGGCGACTGTTTCGCCTCTGACTCTAGAATACATGGGCCCGAGATGCGTTCGGGACACGGCGGCGGTACGCGCGACAATAACACGCGAGACTAGCGACCCCGTTGCTAGGGCCACCTGTTCTCCGCGAAATAGATCCCACAACCAGTTGAACTCCAAAACACGTTAGTTCAGAACCAGCATTGAGGTTTGCATGATTTCAACTCACGCGCGTCCTAAAGGGCCTGCCAGCCAATCATGGACGTCCAGCGTCGGGGAACTTTATTCTGATTGGCCCAGTCGAGTATAAAATGTCTTCTCGCAGATACATGGCCAATAACGAAAGAAAATTTGCAACCCCGACACATGATAAATTCAAATCTCGTCTGTGCAGAAAACTTTTCGCGATAAAACAGGTGACCCTGCCCATTGCTCCCGTGCGCAAGGTGCTGGACCTGCGTGCAATGCTTCCGCCGTTACGCTTTCCTGTGCAAGTTAGTTCTGCGACAGTAGGATTTTATTACATGTGGTGAAAGCCCATAGATTAAACTACGACTTTACCGTTTCATTTCTCTCCTATCTATTAAGTAAACTGCGCAAGCAAGCCTTAAAAAATGGTTTTTTTTTTTTTAAAAAACAATTTTCACGATTTTTTTTCTCTTAGGATAAACTTAACATTGTAAAAACAAAAATGTACGGGCCTAGATGATTGTTTTTATCTTTTGTGTCGAAAATTCGTATTCCCAGGACCTTTGTTTGCTGAGATACGCGCAAACAACGGATGTACAGAAAATATGTCCGGACTACTGACTTTAAGTACGTACTCTGCGGTCGTGTTGTGATGTGCTCGTCGGAGATGACAGTGATGACAGTGAACCCATCCTACTATTCACAGTGCAGTACAAGCTAGCTGACGGCCATCTCTGTCCGTGGACAGTCCCTGGCGGCTTGCTTCGTAGGGGCGTCGCCGACGACGTGCGAGCAAGGCACGACGGCGCGGGAGAGTGCGTCGCGTCTTTGCGTTCTCCTTGAAGCGATGCCCGCTCGCTCGTCCCTCCAGGGCCGACGCTGAAAACAACTATAGCTGCACCTCGTCCCAAGGCCGACGACATTCAGCCGTCCTTTCTCTCTCTCACTCTCTCTCTCTCTCTCTCTCTCTGTGTGTTTCTCTTTCTTTCTCTGTTGCATCGTTCTCGAGCAATGGCGGTACATGCGTACCGTTATCTATAGTGACAAATGTTCCGTTTCGGAGAGCACGACATTTTTGGCTCTCGGGGTCCCATCGCAGCTAGCTGCAATGACTGGGAGGGGCCGCGGTGGCGTAGTGGTCGGACCACTCGCCTCCCACCAAGGCAAACCGGGTTCGATTTCCTGCCGGGTCGCTCCCGGATTCTCGCATGTGGGAATCGTGCCGGGCGATGCCGCTGGTTGGCGGGTTTTCTCGGGAATCTCACGTTTCCTCTGCCCTTGCATCCCGGCACTGCTCCGTACTCACCTCACTTCACCCTCATCGGCTCTCAATACCTCGTTGTTAAGAGCCGGCTAAATCACTCCACTACAGTGACTGGTTCCTTACTTTAGCAAATTAAGGGGAAAGAATCCTTGTCATCTTGGATCTACGTGTTTTCCTCCCTTACTTAATTTTTGGAGTCAATATTTAAAAACCAAGCTATAAAATACATAGGGGACATCTTAACTGTTATTTCGAAATCCATCTTATTTTTCTTACATGATTAGTTTCACATCTGCAACCGTAATCAAATATTATCTATTTAATTCTTTAATGATGTCAATCCCACGTGAGAAAATACAGGTATAATTTAAACTGTACGAATTTCAAAAAAATTCGTGAAGTAGTCTTCTATGTCATTTTTTATGTCTGGTCATAAATTTTCATTATGAAGATTTGTAAGAAAAATCGAAGATGGAATGGATTATACGCCCTTAACACCGAGTGCGGTACGTGTTTGCCGACATTCAAGACAAGTTGTAATTTAGTCGCCTATATTCAACATTTCTGTTAGTATCTGTATTTCTCTCACTGCTCTCTTAGTCCACTTTTAACCGCACATGCTTACTCACCGTTCATTACCGGCCAACTGGCAGCCATTATATGTAATGCCGAGCTGACACTGCCTCGATGATCTGTTCTTTTCCTAGGTAACATAACATTCAATCCATTCTGTTCATGTGAGCAATTTACACCTCGAGAACTGCCGACGTAAAATTACGTTGGCAGTGTACTTCACGAAAATCGCCAATGAGTACAAAGAATGATGGCTGTTGTAATATTACGGCTGACACCATAAAAAAAAAACTTTCTAAATCAGGCAACGTCACATGACATCGATATCAGTCGAAGCAAAGAATCCTGCATGCACTGTATATAATCATGTGCTCAATTCTGTAATTTAACTCCTACGGGTGGCGCAACGATTTTGTGACGCTAATCACTCCAGTAACAGCGATAATCGCGTGCCGGTAATTAATTTGCCAAACAATTCACACTATTTAGCTCGAATATTTACTCTCGTTAATTTCGGCATTCATTTCAATCAAAAATTCCTTTATTTTGTTTCAATTTTGTCAATAAATTAGCTTTCAGTTTCTCGATTAATACTTTTTTTTAACGCGATGTAGTAAATTTTTCATGCTCAAGTACGTTTTCGGTTTGAAAGTTGTGCCATTGTAATTTTATATCCTTTAAGTAAGCTCTTATTCTATTTTACCAGTATTAATCTTAATTAATTAGTCATAGATTAATTTTAAACGTTCATGGGATTTATTTAAATTAGTATACTCATATATCGAATTTTAAATTTATTATTTATGCTTATATTAGAGAATTAAGTATTATTAACGCATTAAAATATGTTTTAGGCGCGTGAGAAGGCATTTTCAGCCTCAACTTCGCCGATGCAATGAAAGCCGAAGTAAATAAATTTATTAATAAACCAGGTTATTTCCCATCGTAAGTTCTGCGCTTGCGCATGCGCAGAATACTGAGGCGGCTGTCAAATTCTTGCCGCCTCGCGTAAGTTACGTTTTCCCGTCCTGCGCGTTGTTCGTTCGAGAACTGAAGCAAACGGAACAACGTTACGCGTTCGTGGACGACGAATGCGACGCGCGCAGGAAACGGAACAGGCCGCGAAACAAAACGCTGCCGCCACCTTGAAGCGCCATTAGCTGGAGGATGGAAACCGAGATATAACTCGCGGCATCCGGTGTCACTCCCAACCGCCAGAGGCCGCCTCTGCTTGCTTGGATACAGAAGCTGAAGGCAACGTCTCTAAGGTTGCGTAGCAGATAAGTAGGTTACAGTCAGGGCCTAGAAAATTTCGCGAACAGCGAAATAACGCGAAATAATGGAGAAATACTGAGAAATTATGTTTATTCGCGAAATTATACAATAATTCCCATATCCGCAAAACATCGACGAAATTGCTCGTTTAAGTGTATCTGAAACCACAGTACAAGATTCTTTTACCACAAAGACTCTTACGAACCGTAAATTTTACAATTTTCCTTTTGTTATAAAGCATTAGCTCTGATTTACTTCACATACGAGCGGATACCAAAACTATTTGCGTGGTGATCACGTTGTTGACTATAAAAACGTAAAAGAAATTTCACGTCACGAGAACTGTTCGTAAATCGATTAGTAGCAAAGTCGAAAGATTATCGTTTCACGTACTAGTCGATATATATATCCAGCCGAATAATTTCGGCGCTCGTTAAAGGTTAGAATCACGCCTCGCCTTCGTGTATATTATTTATAAACGAACATCCTCTAACCAAAAATGTTGGTGACACGACGAAAGTAAATAGTACAGATGAATATTTTTTTTCTAATGGAATAATTATGCATTAATCATTCGCGCGGTATTTGCAAACACTGCCGTCTTTACTCGTCTTCTCTGCTTTGTGGTTAGGTTATTGACAACTAGAAAATACGGCATTTGCAACTATTGAGCGAGGGTGGTTATTGTAGTCGGCTGCTTACGTCGTAAAACCGGTTAAGAATGCCTAACATAGTTTCTGTTTTAGATCGTGCCCGGGAGTTCGAAAGTGAAGGATTTTTGTGTTTTACAAACTGACCGAAGTGCAAAACTGCGATGTAAACATTGTGTGGGCGGGAAAATATACGTGCAACACTGCCGTGCCGTATGCACAGTGATTTAGTGATAGCGGAGGACATAAAAAATAAAGATAGCTGCACTGAAAGTTGGCAAGAAAACAAAAACAAATAGTTTTCTGCCACTTCTATGTAAAAACGTTTTTACTATGTAAGGAGTATATTTATTTTATCAATAATAAAATATTGACTGGGATTTTGTAGTTAGGTTGTGGTTTTTTGTTGGAAAAATATTGAACTGAACGGGATTTAATTAAAATAATGATATCTACAAATGAACAAAATCTGTGTGTGCGTGATGATAAAAATCTTGAAAACTCATACGCTAGTGAATGTTCGTGGGCAGTTTTATGTATCGATAAAGTAAAAGATTTATTGCACAAAAATTACTGTGGCGTGACAATGTGTGTTACATGACAAGTGTGCTCTCGTAAGGTTGTCCTTTCATCCTTTTCGTTTAATATTTTTGAATGTTTTCCAGTTAAATATGTATTGATTAAAATAATGAATAACAAATTACATTTTGTTTGAGTGAAATTGTTATAAAAACAACAAATTCATGTTCTAATAACCATGCATGCATTTTTTGCTATAAAATTTATTTGACGAAATGGTGAAATTTTAATAACGAAATCAGCACATTTTATTTACTGTAAAAGTGGGGCAGTCTATTCGCGGTTTAATCGCACTTTTTAAATCAAACCTTCGAAAAATCATCCCTTGTATGACGTGCTTGGTTGTATCCTAAATATGTCATTTATCGCAAGCATTTTATACTTGTGTTAATATAAAAAAAATACCTTATGTTCGGTCAATTCAACATTTACTTATATTTTACTCACAAATTATAATACTTCATTTATAATTGATATGAATAAAACAGGGGGAAAATATGTGTGTTGGTAACGCATAGTAGGAACTAGTTGTTATATAAAATATTATTACACTAAGTGCGCACGAATGCGGTGTGTTGTCCCTTTGGTGTAATTTTCTAGACTTGTCTAAGCTTGGTTTACATGAGAAGGAGAGATATACTGGAAGTAGAACTTGAGCAGGGCTTCAGAAAAGTTGGAAGTAACCGTGAATGGACTATATCATGCGAATGGGTTCTATCGTTACACACATTTTTCTTTCTGGAGTGAGCACGTTTGAAAGGCCTGCTTAGTTCATTCTTTCAGTCCATTATATATCCTTCCAAAAACATTACACATCAACATTACCTTAGACTTAAAAGACACCATTTATAGCAAGAGCCATTATTAAATTTCTTGAAACATAAATGTGTGCTGATGCGCCAACACTTACACTTATGATAAAACGAAAATTAACATTATTTTGGGAACACCTCTAACACAGCACTTATTATAAGAAGTGGAAACACAGAACTATTTTTCCGTATTCACTGCCAACATTAGTTTAAGAACATCACTCAATGTGTCTTTAAAATACTTTATATGAACATATGGGTGGGAAGTTTTTCTTCTAATGTTTACTTCAGTTTTTTTTTTTTTAACTTTAAGCTATGTATAGCAGTGAGCTTACATTTTACAGGTAAAACACTTATTATGTTTCTAATGTTTCGCAAGAGTATCAGGCTAGGACAGCTGTCGTTAATTCTGTGAGGAGAAAGAAGATTAATTTTTGTATCCTTGTCTTGATAACAAACATGGTTTACGGGTAGTCTCTTTTTCCAATACTTGTTTCAATTTTTTATTTTAGCTCCGTTGGATATTTTCTGCAGCGTGGCTGCCAACGTTACAAGCATAATTTTCTCAATCGTGTAGAGAGCCTTGTCGGTAAACTGTTTTCGTGTACATGAGAGATCGCAAACTCTTGCCTCTGAGCTACCCGATAAAACTTTTATTGGATATCCTGTGCTGCATAACAAACGAAACTATGTGCAGAACTGGAGATAGTGTGTTCGGGTTGAGGCTTAAATCTCTTACATCCGCGTCGCTAAAAGTTATTTTGCGCTCGAAACCGAGAATCTCAGAAGGCTCTAAATGCGACAAAGATGTGCGCATAAGATATTCCATCGACTTTACGGGCAAGGCACTTGGTGTGCAGTCTTTCCGTCGTCCACGCACCTCTATGGGACATCCAGTTGCGATCTCGCAATTTTACGGCGTAAAACGACAGAGTAGTTGAGAACACAGAGGTGAAACAGCCCGTTCTCCAATCGGCGCATTGCAACTTACTTGCCAGCCGGCAGCCTAGCTAATAGGGAACGTTTCGCAGCACGCAGCAGCCATTCAGACACAAGGCCCGTCCCCACGCGCAGCCAATCAGAGGATAGATACGCCCACATCAAAGGAACCGTCAGCCCATTTAATATCCATGATAAAACTAGAGAGGGATGTGGGCTGTACGTCGCTGTTGTACTTTAAAAACTTCCCACCGCTATATTCATACCTACAAATGAATTTGATAATACTCGCTACAGCTATTTTTGTGCAAAAGTTGTATTACTCAGCGTTATCTTTTCTCTTTGCTTAAGACACAAGTAGCTTCCTGGAAACAGTGAGCTCGAAAAATTCTTTCGACAATTTGTTAGTCTCTGTACATGCATGTTAGTAAAGTACGAAAGCAAAGTCCCCTACCCTCTTCCGGGGTTATCAGTTAAAGCTCTCCTAAATTTCTTTAGGATAATTGTATACAGTCATTTGGGGCAACATTGATACAGCTAGGGGAAACTGCACCACCGACCTTTTTTAAAATTCAAATGAAAGCTCAAAGATTCCCTCATATTACGTCGTTCTTTAAACTCGCGAATAAATTTTTCAACCACGAAGTATACATCAATGCGTGTGGCCTGCAAGGCCTTCATTTTAAACTAAAATGCGTGGCACAAGTTTACCGCAAACGAACGTAGTGAGAGCGTCGCATTCGCATGGCAACCGTTCTCAACACTTCTGCTCCTTCATACTGGTGCGCGGTAAAACTCCAGCGGGAAACCGTATTTCGACTCCAACTTTGTCCTCGTGCAGCGTCCACCGGGCGCAACTAACGAGTGTGTGCCACCTGTGTCCGAGTGCGCATTACTGGAGACGCTTTCCTTCGTTTTCCATTACGCTGCTTGAAGGGAAGTGTTTCATGGACACGGCGTCGTCCAGTGCTGTCTGTCACTCCGTCGAACATCTCATAGCTAAGTTCAGAAGGGGCGGATCCAATGGGGAATGCTTGAGCACTTTCCTTGGACCTTGATATTACACTGGATAAAATTAGATTGTTTTTTGAAGCCAATAGTTAAGACTAAAACGATATATTCATTTGTGGCTGAAATTGTTTATACGTTTCTAGGTCCGCCACTGTTTTATAGTACAGTCATCGCCAGGCATTTATTCCGTTGACACACATCGGTGCCTCACCCCTGCTGTGCGTAGGTNCTGGATAAAATTAGATTGTTTTTTGAAGCCAATAGTTAAGACTAAAACGATATATTCATTTGTGGCTGAAATTGTTTATACGTTTCTAGGTCCGCCACTGTTTTATAGTACAGTCATCGCCAGGCATTTATTCCGTTGACACACATCGGTGCCTCACCCCTGCTGTGCGTAGGTTAAAAAATGACATTCAGAAAAAATTTAGGGCGTTCACTAAAAACAAAAAGTATAATTTACAGTGTACTGAATTCAGGAAACATGCCATGCCGTATTCTTCGCGGGCAGAACGGTGGAGGTTTTCCAGCAACCCCTTCCACTGGCGTTTCGGAGTCGGTCGTGAAATTTTTTATGAGCCGGAAACTCNGAGGGGAGGATCCCATGCCCTCGCGATTCGACTGTCGCTGCGAACGCGTCCAGAACCCTGGCCAGCGTTGCCGAATGTAAACGCAAGAAATTCTGCCACCTCGTTGCATTAACAACATGCCATGGCCGTCTTTGTGAATGTGGAAACGTGGAATGGATGTTCGAGCAGTGGACGCCACCGCAAAGAATATGTCATGCACGTACAAAATTCCATTTCTCCACTGTGTTAAACAGAAACATAATTTCAGCTCATGCTGGTCGAGATACAGATATTAGCTCTACAATCCAGTAGTTTTGAAAAAGCTATAGTTTTCACTTTAGAAAGTGGCATGATGAATATGCCAATGTCGTCATAGACCAACTGCTTTTTTTAAAAATCAAATTTTCATTAAACGTCAGATTTATAATATAAGTTGATAATATACGGATCCATCGTACAGTCAAAATAATTTTCTTTGTTTTAAAGTTACTAAGGAAACACACTCCCTTGATGATTTAGTATTTTCAATGTATCTTATAATGAGATATTTCAAATTGTTCTTAATTTCATATAACCGAGGATTGCTCAGTGATTTACGTCTCATGACTGGGACACAGAGCAGCTAGGCATACAGAGGAACAGCGGCCGGCAGACCAGCAGATAGGGAACCTTCCGCAGCATGCAGTAGCCAATAAGACACAAGACCCGTTTCCCATGCAAAACACGTGACAACAGAAACTGTGCATGTAGACGCAATTGCTCACCTTGTTGCAAATTCTATCGCTGCCAGATCATTAATTGTGATCAAGAGTGCATGAATCCATTTAAGTAACTTGGACTTCTAAATTTGTAGCTATAGGATTTCTACATAATAATTAGGTTATGCATAAATTTGATTTTATTACTGAAAGAATTGTTACTTTTATATGGTTACTTTAATATCCTTTAATTTGGCGGNTATGCATAAATTTGATTTTATTACTGAAAGAATTGTTACTTTTATATGGTTACTTTAATATCCTTTAATTTGGCGGCTGAAATAAAATATATATACAGAAATTGATGGGGACATAAATTGAAAATAATTGAAATACCTTTCATTTAAAAAATAATAATTGAAATTGGTTAACTGGTTGCNGATGGGGACATAAATTGAAAATAATTGAAATACCTTTCATTTAAAAAATAATAATTGAAATTGGTTAACTGGTTGCTGAATTATTGTCTATGATAGAAATTGGCCTTTCGCCATCTTTAATGGGCGCCACATTGGAAAGTACCGTGATTCGAAAAAGCTTCCCTGACATTTTGTAGCCTCTAAGGGGTACTAAAACAATATTTCATGGGTAAACTTCCATACATGAAAATCCTACGGACCCCTCTCCACGACTGAACTATTGCATCGGATCACGCCGGGTTATGTGCACGGCCCGGACGGCCACGGTGGGAGGCCGGCGCTCTATGCTCCCACTAATCAAAGTTTCCATACATTACAAAAAAAATTACAGTATTTTTTTAATAATGATTTATGGAAACGCTGTCAGTGGCTAAGAAAACCGTAACTGAACTCCGTACTTACAAAATACGGGACCACTTCTCGCTTCGTATATAGTCCCTTCACGACTACTTCCAACGAGGCCCTGCTTAAGTTCCACTTCAAAGATATTCCTCCGCCTCATGCAAGCAAAGCTTAATAACCAAGTGTATAAAATCACATTGAAGGGACAACGCACTGGATTCGTGCGCACCTCAATGTAATATTATTATGCACATGAACTATTTCTTACGAGGCGTTACCAACACACCTATTTTTTCACTAGTNACTTCTCGCTTCGTATATAGTCCCTTCACGACTACTTCCAACGAGGCCCTGCTTAAGTTCCACTTCAAAGATATTCCTCCGCCTCATGCAAGCAAAGCTTAATAACCAAGTGTATAAAATCACATTGAAGGGACAACGCACTGGATTCGTGCGCACCTCAATGTAATATTATTATGCACATGAACTATTTCTTACGAGGCGTTACCAACACACCTATTTTTTCACTAGTTTGAATCATGCTGATCGTAAATAAAACCTTATAATTTATATATAAAATATAACTGAAAATTCAATTTAACTAAAAATAAGGCATACTTTTATGTTAACATAATATATAAAACGCTTGTAATACGTGATATATATATATATATATATATAGGAAACAACCAAATATGTCATCCGCGAATTAACTCTAGGGTCTTTGGGTGCCGAGAACGAAAAATGCCGAGACTAGGCCTACACGCAGCGTTCTTCGCCGCTGTAACACGAACACAGTCATTCCTGCGGTAGTTAGGTAGGATGTTCACAACACATATAATTTCGTACATAGTCCATTCACGGTTACTTCCAACTCTTCTGAGGCCCTGCTAAACTTCTATTTTCAGGATATTCCATCGCCTCGTGAAAACAACCTTTAATTGGGTCTAGAAAATTACACCAAAAGGACAACGCACCGCATTCGTGCGCGCTAAGTTCAATAATATTTTGCATGGCAACTGTTTCTTACCAAACAATACCAAGACACCTATTTTCTCTCTGTTTTTATTCAAGTTTATTATAAATGAAGTATTATACTTCATAGATAAATTATAAGCAAAAGTAAAATTTAACTACACGTAAGTTACTTTTATGTAAACTGGAATATAAAACGCTTGTGATACATGACATATTTAGGAAACAGCTAAACACGTCACATATGGATGATATTTCAAAAGTTTGATTCAAAAAGTGTGAATAAACTGCGAATATACTATATAAGATAGCTCAAACCACCTGCTCATAGCTCAAACCATAGCTCAAACCAACAAAATAATTAAAACACTTGCGTAATGTAAGGAATTAAAATATGCGTGTACGTGCGTCATTTTACTCTAAATACTTTTTTCCCCCTTCAAAATGCTGCTTTTACGTTATACGAATATATAGTAGATCTGGACTCAGTGTAATTTTGGTCGGGTTCTACAGGTTTNAAAATGCTGCTTTTACGTTATACGAATATATAGTAGATCTGGGCTCAGTGTAATTTTGGTCGGGTTCTACAGGTTTAAATCCTGCTCCAGAAAAGAAAACAATAAGAAAGCGCTGCCATCATAAAACGGAATTAAATCATTTTTCGTACTTTCGGTACATAAACCCNAAAAGAAAACAATAAGAAAGCGCTGCCATCATAAAACGGAATTAAATCATTTTTCGTACTTTCGGTACATAAACCCTAAACATAATCGAATAAAAGGGAATTAGCAATTGTAATAAGATTTACGTCATTCTCAAGGGTTGCGTGGAATTCACGGAAGTTCATTAATGAGTAAACGAAGTTTCCTGAGTTTTAAAAATATTTCTAAAAAAAAATTTATTGCTACTTTTCCGTAATTTTAACGAAGTTTATTACCGTGTCTGTATGTGAGAGGCAGCTAATTGTATTAAGGATGCTCAAAAGTAGAACATTATTTTCTACATTTAAGCACATTTTTTTTGTAATATGAAAAAGAAAAACCGTATGGAAATTTAACTTTACCTCCTTTTACTGAAATTAATTTGATTTAAAAAAAATTAATCCCCAAGAAATTAATTCGTTTTTTCGTATTAATCTTAAAATTGGAAAAAATTAATAAATTAGGCTACCGCTTAAAATAATTGCACATGCCATCAGAATATNAAAATTGAAATGGAGGAAAATGACTTTAATTAAACTAATAAAAAAAATTAATCCCCAAGAAATTAATTCGTTTTTTTGTATTAATCTTAAAATTGGAAAAAATTAATAAATTAGGCTACCGCTTAAAATAATTGCACATGCCATCAGAATATTATGAGAGTAAGTTGTTCGTAATGTTGTATGTTGTTCGCCCGTAGGGAGTCCACGGCAGTGCAGCGTAGGATGCACGCCTCCCAACAAAACGAACCGGGTTCGATTTCCGGAGGAGTCACTACCCGCATTTGCCCGTGGGAATCGTGCCGGACGATGCCACTGCTCGGCGGGTTTTCTCGGAGAGCTCCCGTTTCCCCCACCCTTGCATTCCGGCGCTGTTCCATACTCCCCTCGCTCCACCCTCATCGGCTCTCAAGACCCCGATATTAGGAACCACCCGAAACCTCTCCACTCTACTCTATGTTCATAAGTATTTCAATTCTAAATTTCGAAAAAAATTTTAAAGTCAAAATAGTCAAACGTTAACTCATTATCACATGTAAAACAAGTGTCGTATCTCAATTAATTTGCCATCATAACTCTTCTGTAGCTTCAAAAAACAGTTTAGCTGGAACCAAAATTTGTGTCAAAACAGCCCTACGAAATTTATAACTGAAAAGTTACATGTTAATACTAAAAAAAAAAAAAAAAAA